>PVKV010015135.1:0-54953 GCA_004027835.1 Alouatta palliata
GTTTTTTCCAGTTCTGCGAAGAAGGTCATTGGTAGCTTGATAGGGATAGCATTGAATCTGTAAATTACTTTGGGCAGTATGGCCATTTTCACGATATTGATTCTTCCTAGCCATGAACATGGAATGTTTCTCCATCTGTTTGTGTCCTCTCTTATTTCCTTGAGCAGTGGTTTGTAGTTCTCCTTGAAGAGGTCCTTTATGTTCCTTGTTAGTTGTGAATAGGTCCATTTCTTAAACCTCTAGAATAGGGAAAAATAAAATAAGTCACATACTAACTGTATTTTTAAAAAGGATTTGAAGGCTGGGCCCAGTGGTTCACACCTATAATCCCAGCAATTTGGGAGGCTGAGGCACTTGGATCACTTGAGCCCAGGAGTTCAAGACCAGCCTGGACAACATAGCAAATCCCATCTTAAAAAAAAAATTAAAATAAAAAATAAAATAAAAATAGAGAAAATAAAAAAGATTTGGAGCTTCACCATATAGTAGAGATACTGTTGGATTATGGGTTAGGTATAATTTCTTTTTCTATTTTGTATTTTATTTTAAAAATGTATTTCATTTATTTATTATTATTATCTGGAGACAGAGTCTCACTTTGTCACCAAAGTTGAAGTGAAATGGTGTGCTCTAGGTTCACTGTCGCATTTGCCTCCCAGGTTGAAGAGCTTCTCCTGCCTCAGCCTTCTAAGTAGCTGGGATTACAGGTGCCTGCCACCATGCCCAGCTAATTTTTATATTTTTAGTAGAGATGGATTTCACCATATTGGCTAGGCTGGTCTCAAATTCCTGACCTTAAATGATTGGCCTGCTTTGGCCTCCCAAAATCCTGGAATTACAGGCATGAGACACCACATCCTGCCTATTATTATATTTTTTTAGAGATGGGGTTTTGTTATGTCGCCCAGACTGGTCTTGAACTCCTGGGCTCAAGCAATCTTCCTGCCTCAGCCTCTCTAGTAATTGGGATTACAGGCCTGTGCATGTAATTCATGGAGCATGTGGTGCTCTATTTTTTTTCTTGAAGAATGGATTGAATTCCAGCTCATAAGAATGAGTATTCCAGGTCTAGTTAACAGGATGAGTTAAGGCTGCAAAATTCAAGTTGTATTATTTTTTCCAACTAACCCACAGATATTTACCATATAACTGTAATAGTACAATTATGTATATGAGTGTATACTTATATAGACATAAATATATATAAAGTTAGTTCATAGTATATATTAATTACAACCTAAACCATTATCATGAACATTGTTTCCATGTCAACGAGAGGCAGAATAATTTGTTTTCCAGAGTTTCAGGAAAAAGCTTTGGTGTGTTTTTCCATTGCAGGTATGAATGTTAAAAAATTTGAAATTTTTTGGGAGCAGTGGCTCATACCAGTAATCCCAGCACTTTTGGAGGCCAAGGCAGGTCAATTGCTTGAGCTCAGGAGTCCCATACCAGCCTGAGCAACATGGTGAAACTCATCTCTACCAAAAACACAAAAAATTAGCTGGGCATCATGGTGTGTGCCTGTAGTTCCAGCTACTTGGGAGGCTAAGGTGGAAGGATCTCTTGAGCCCAGAAGGCAGAGGTTGCAGTGAGCTGAGATCATGCCACTGCACTCCAACCTGGGCAACACAGTGAGACCCCATCTCAAAATAAATGTGAAATTTGAGAGTTATTTTAAAGTGTTGAACAAATATTTTTTTTTTTTTGAGACAGAGTCTTGCTCTGTCACTCAGCCTGGAGTGCAGTGGCATCATCTCAGCTCACTGCAACCTCTCAGGTACAAGTGATCCTTGTGCCTCAGCTTTTCAAGTAGCTAGGATAACAGTCATGCACCACCATGCCTGGATAAGTTTTGTATTTCTAGTAGAGACAGGGTTTCACCATGTTGGCCAGGCTGATCTCAAACTCCTGACCTCAGGTGATCAGCCTACCAAGGCTTCCCAAAGTGCTGGGATTACAGGCATGAGCCACGGTTCCTGGCCAACAAATATCTATTGAGCACCTCTGATATAAGCCATGTCTAGGCATTGGAAAAACGATGACGAAGAAAGCAAATCTTCCCAATCATGGAGTTAATGTTCTAATAATAAGAAATGACAAAAAAATAAACAAGTGAATATATATCTCCTATGCCTGTAAAATCTATGGAGAAAACTTAAGGAGGAGAAGGCATACTTTATAGAGGTAGTCAAAGAAGAAATGACATTTGAGTAGATACTTGAAGTCAGTAAAGGGACAAGCCAAACAAATATTTGGAGAAAGGACATTGCATACAACTGGAACAGCAAGTGCAAAAGCCCTGAGGCAGATGTGTGCCTGGGAATGTAAGAGGCAACACGGAGATCAGACAGACTGCAGCAGAGTGAGCCAGAGGACAGCATTAGGAGTCTGAGGTGAGAGAACTTGGGGGATGGAAGTTGGATAGTCCTTCAAAGCCATCCATTGTAAGCTCTTCCGCTTTTAGTCTAAGTGCAATGGAAACAGTGGATGATTCTATACAGAAGAGTGACATGATCTGACTTATATTTGTTTAGATGTGGGAGAGGTGGGCCAAAGTGGCAGTGGCAGAGTAAGAAGTGGGCATACTCTGGAATAATCTAAAGAATGAGCTTTACCAATTAATCAGAAGTGGAGAGTGAGAGAAAAAGAAGAGTCAAGTACAAGTTGAACATTTTTGGGTTAAGCACCAGGAAGGAAGGAGGAAAGAAAGGGAACAATGGGGAAGCCATAAACCAAAGCTGAACCACAGCTTACAACGTTGACCCCAAAGTTTCCTAGATACTCCGTGGGAAGTGGCAGTTCTTTCAAGGAATTACTATGGCCCAACTCTACAGCACATGTCACTTGTGCAACTGCTGCACTACCATCCACGTGAGTGAAACCCACAGTTCCTAAAGAACAAAGACCGAAATGGCCTTCATACAAAGCTTTGCTCATAGTGAAGGAGACCAGATGCATGTTGGGTTTTCAGTTATTTCATACACTGTGGGTTAACAGCCCAAAAAATTTTATTTATAGAAACTTTACTTTCCAGTGGGGAAAGAGAAAGATAATAAATAAGCAAGTAAATAGATTATGTGTCAGGTGTTATATGGCCACTGGAAATCTTTGCTCAGCTAGCCCCATCTACTCTAAAATAAGAAAACATTCCCTTTTTTATGACTGAACCAACATCTACACTAGATATCTAGATATAGATATATGTAATGCAAGCCACAAGTATAAGTTACCAATGCATTAAGAATAAATAAAAAACAGGTAAAATTAATTTAATCACATATTTTATTTTACCCAATACACCCAAAATATTTTCATTTCAACATGTAATTAATATAAAAATTATTAATAAGGTTTTTTTACATATTCTTTTTTATATTAAATCTTCAAAGTCCACTTGTATTTAATACTTAGAGTGTGTATTTTATACTTATTCAGACAAATGGTCAGTAGCCAACTATGGCTAATGGCTACAATACTGAATAGAATAGAGTTAGCTAATTCACAGATTTGGGGCCAATTTTTCCACATTTAGGAACTATCAAGAATGATCCAAATCTTCTTGGATTTAAATAGATTTTCCTCAGGTCATAGATATATAAAACTATATAATCTGCCAAGTTTAAGTATGTTTAGATAGAACTACACACATCACTCTATTGGTCTGTCAAAGGCATCGCTCATTTGAAAATCACTAGAAAACAATCAAATGGAAAAAAATATTTTCCCTCCTCCGACTTTTAGGAATACATCTTGCAAATGAAAGAAGATGGAGGAAGTCTCATTTTGGTGTTTGTGTATGTGTGTTTTTATGTATGTACATGAGTGTGTGTCGTGTGTCTATGTGTCTGTGTTCTCTGAAAGATGGGTGGGCCTGTAGTTTAACAGAAGTCATAGTGCTGTGGAAGTAGCTGCAAAATTCCTGGCCCAAGGACATCACAGAATGCAGCTTCCTGCCCGTCATCCCAGTGTGGAGGCACCAGGATCACTATCTATTTTCTTTTCTTTTTTTCTTTTTTGATCTTAATTACTTTCAAGTCATTATCTATTTTAAATAAAAGCTATATGGGGGTAGATTCTTTCTGTCCCTATATAAGGACCTCTCAGATAACATAAGGGATTTAGATTTCAGGTAAGGGATACTCTGAAGCTCAGAAAGTTAAAGTAACTAGCACAGGCTACGTAATTTGAAAGTGGTAGAGTCAGTTTTCAAACAAAGGAAAGAGAATAAGTCTTGAATTCTGTAACTATAATCATTAGCTATAAAAATTATTTCTGGCCAAGAATAAATTTGTTTTGGGTCCAGGGAATATTTAGTACAATGGAATTGTGAGCCTTAAAAACACACAAACTTGTAATCATTAGTTTGAGAGGGAAATGTGAAAATACAGAATCTAGGGGAGTGGGTGGAGTGAATGGGGAAGAAAAACACTCTCGGTGGCTCACACCTATAATCCCAGAGCTTTGGGAGGCCAAGGAGGGTCGATCACTTGAGGTTGGGAGTTTGAGACCAGCCTAGCCAATATGGTGAAAGCCTGTCTCTACGAAAAATATGAAAATTAGCCAGGTGTGGGGGCGGGCACCTGTAGTCCCAGCTGCACAGGAGGCTGAGGCAGGAGAATCACTTGAACCCAGGAGGCAGAGGTTGCAGTGAGCCGAGATTATACCACTGCACTCCAGCCTGGGTGACAGAGCAAGACATCGTCTCAAAAACAGCAACAAACGGAGAGAAAGGAAAACTCAAACATGGAAGGCTAGTGTAGATTCAGAGGGAAATGAAAGGACACAAAGGCGAACTTACTTTCCTTTGCTATTTGGCCAAGATCAACCCTATCCCCGTGTACACTCCCCAGGAGCAGGGGGCCTACAGCTCCCCAGCCTCTCTCAGCAGCGAAGGCCAAGTGGGTAGGTAAGAGGAAATGAACATTATTTCTCACACATTTCACCATCTAGCAAGTCTGGAGTTATGAACATTCTTATTTTAGGACAACATAGTGTAGTGAAGTGTATTAGTCTTGCTAATTGGATAATCAAACTGCCTGGGGGAAGGAGAGCAGACATTTGGGGTCTACTTTTTACCAGGTACTTCACACGTGCCATTTTAACTGTCACTTATTTATACTTGTTTTGGAATGTTTTTAATTGCATATGCTCATTATAAAAAGCAATTATATATGATCCAATTTTGAGATGAAACCACTGAGATTCAAGGAGAGTGAGCAATCTGGTACGTGGTAGAAATTGGATTGGAAACTGAGTTTGGCATCTTTGTCAGAAGAGTCTCCTGAGTGACTTAGGTAATCTAGAGATATTTTAACATGAGGTGAAAGGAAGGTGTGGAGTGAGAGATCGTTTTGTAGAATGGAACAACATGGGGCAGAGCAGAGCACAGTGGAGGAATGCCCTTAGTTCATGTGCTGATGTTCAGATGCTTCCATCTTCCTGCCTCTTGGCTTGTGTGTCTGTCTTAGTAATGATCCTTGATTGCTTTGTGGAGCCAAGGAGATAATAGAAAGGGCGTTTTAAAACTGTAAGGCCAGGCACAGTGGCTCACACCTGTAATGCCAGCATTTTGGGAGGCTGAAATGGGTGGATCATGAGGTCAGGAATTCGAGACCAGCCTGGTCAACATGATGAACCCTGTCTCTACTAAAATTAGCCAGGTGTGGTGGTGCATGCCTGTAATCCTACTTGGGAGGCTGAGGCAGGAGAATTACTTGAACCTGGGAGGTGGGAGGTTACAGTGAGCCGAGATCACACCACTGCACTCCAGCCTAGGTGACAGAGCAAGATTCTGTCTTGAAAATAACAAACAAACAAAAACTGTAGAGTAGTATATGCTCATACTGCTAGTAATAATGTTACTGATAATGTATAGTGTTTGATGTGTTCAGGAGTGCAGAGCAAAAGTGGACACCTACTGGGCAGTATGCAATTGGTATCTGAAGGGGGGGAAAAACCCTCAAAATATAGAGCATGGGACAGGTCGGGGGCTCACATCTGTTGTCCCAGCACTTTGGGAGGCCACGGTGAGAAAATTGCTTGAAGCCAAGTGTTTGAGACCAGCCTGGGCAGCATAGCAAGACCTCCAGAGTCTCTAAAAAAAAAAAAAAATTTTCTTTTTAATTAGCTGGGCCTGGCACGGTGGCATGTGCCTGTAGTCCAGCTACTCGGGAGGCTGAGGTGGGAGGATCGCTTGAGCCCAGGAATTCTGGGCTGTAGTGTGCTAGCTGATCTGGTGTCCACACTAAGTTCGGCATCAATATGGTGATGGGTGAACCAGCCCAGGTCGGAAACAGAGCAGGTCAAAACTTCCGTGCTGATCAGTAGTGGGATCATGTCTGTGAATAGTCACTGCACTCCAGCCTGGGCAACATAGGGAGACCCCATCTCAGGACAGCGAAAATGTGGCACATATACACCATGGAATATTATGCAGCCATCAAAAACGATGAGTTTGCATCCTTTGTAGGGACATGGATGAACCTGGAAGCCATCATTCTCAGCAAACTGACGCAGGAACAGAAAACCGAACACCGCATATTCTCACTCATAGACGGGTGTTGAACAATGAGAACACATGGACACAGGGAGGGGAGCATCTCACACTGGGGTCTGTTGGGGGGAAAAAGGGGAGGGGCAGCAGGGGGTGGGGAGTTGGGGAGGGATAGCACGGGGAGAAATAACAGATACAGGTGATGGGGAGGAAGGCAGCAAATCACACTGCCATGTGTGTACCTATGTAACAATCTTGCATGTTCTTCACATGTACCCCCAAACCTAAAATGCAATAAAAAGTATATATATTAAAAAAATAATAAAAATTAAAAAATAAAAAAAAAATAAATAAATAAATTAGCTGGGCATGGTGGTGCATACCTGTAGTCCCAACTGTTTGGGAGGCTGGGGCAGGAAATTCTTTTGAGTTCAGGAGTTCAAGGCTGCAGTGAGCTATGATAGCACCACTGCACTCCAGCCTGGGTAACAGAGCAAAACCACTCTCTCTAAAAGAAAGAAAGAAACAAACAGACAAACACAAATAAACACGTAAATCAAGCAGTGCAGTGAAGGGAGTTGGAAGTTGCCAAAGATATGGATTCCCATACTTACCTGTGTTTCTCTAGTCCTGATCATTCATCTTTCAATTTGTTCACCAGATTTTGATGAAATGCTTCTGATGTCAGATGCCAAGTAGGCACTGGCAAGGCAGTACCAAGGTGAGCAACAATGATTTTTCTTTTTCTTTTTCTTTTTTTGAGTTGGAGTCTTGCTTTGCCGCCCAGACTGGAGTGCAGTGGCACAATCTCGGCTCGCTGCAACCTCTGCCTCCCAGGTTCAAGCAATTCTCCTGCCTCAGCCTCCCTAGTAGCTGGGATTACAGGCATGCGCCACCATGCCCAGCTAATTTTTTTTTTTTTTTTGTATTTTTAGTAGAGATGGGATTTCACCATATTGGCCAGCCTAGTCTCAAACTCCTGACCTTGTCATCCACCTGCCTCGGCCTCCCAAAGTGCTGGGATTACAGGCGTGAGCCACTTCACCCGGAGAGCAATAGTGATTTCTATCTCGGGATGACAGAGACAGCCTGCTGGCCAGAAACAGTTTTTGTGCTTCCCAGCAAGATCTGGGAAGCAGGATCTGGGCCTGGTGGAACAGGTATGTAAAAATCTAAATCACTGTAAAATCTAAATCAACCACAAAAATAAGTATGTGTAAATAATTCACAACAGAAAAATTCAGTAAGCTTTTAAAAAGACACAGATGATCCCTTCTAAAGCAAAGCACTCTTATCCTCAAATGCTGAGATGAAAAAGAAAGCAATAAAACAAACGTACAATATGGAGCATGTAAGCAGAGCTTCCAAAAGAGTACAATAGGGGAGGAATTGTTTACCTTTGCTTTACTTAAAAGACTTCAACAGAGTTTCTTTGAATATGGAACTGTTTCAATGTTCTTAAACATATGTTCATAGATGAGGAACCACTTGATTGAGAGCATTGTGTGGAAACAATGAGGCACTAGGAATCACTACTAAAAGAAGATCAATCAGTCAAGAAGATACAGGATTTCTGAGAAGACAAAGTCAATGAGGACAACTGCAATTCAATCTGTAACAATACAACTTTAGTCAAGTTTCAATAATTCATTCTTCATGGAAAATGAGATTTCTTGGAGCCCTATAGATGCAAGGGTACATATACAGCAAGCTGGAAGAATTTTCACAAGAATGTTCATGTATGTAATTATGGTTTCCTCTAGTTTTAAATATACAACCACCTCCATAGAATTCTTCATATATTAAAAACCTTTCATATATTGCAACAAATATTTTTGATTCTTAGCATTTGAATTTGTCCCTCCAATTTAAGTTACTGACTCCTGTTTCCAGCCTTGTGTCATTCCTTCATTTATGAAGAAATATATCAGATTTCAAAACCTTGTCACTGGGTTGGGAAAGTCCACATGGTTAAGTAGAAGGACGCTCAGTAGGACAATGCTGGTCTCATTCCAGCTTTACCATTATCTAGCTGTTTTGGCAACTAATTTTTTTCTACCTTTCTCCTTTCCTTTCCTTTTTCCTTTCCTTTTTCCTTTCCCCTTTCCCCTTCCCTTCCTTTCCTTTATTCTTTACTTCAGGGTCTGACTCTGTCACCCAGACTGGACTGCAGTGGCATGATCTTGACTTACTGCAGCCTCCACCTCCTGAGCTCAAGTGATCCTCCCACTTCAGCCTCCAGAGTAGTGGCGACTACAGGCAGGTGCCACCACGCCTGGCTGATATTTCAAAGAAATGGGATTTTACCATTTTGCCCAGGCTAGTCTTGAATTCCTGAGCTCAAGCAATATGCCCACCTAGGCCTTCCAAAGTGTTAGCATTACAGCATGAGCACTAGTGCCCTGCCCTTTTCCTCTTAATTAAAATGATAGTATAAGATTTTATAATTTCTAATAATCTGATGTGTTCTAAAATTCTATTCCATTTACTGTTTCTTAAAACATCTATGCTTAGGTATAAATATTAAGCAATTGTGAGTTGCTTAATACTATACCTAGCATAGATCCCTTTTCTTCCAAACAAGTTTCCTAGGAAATACAAATTGAAATGGACAAATAGTAACAGAAGTGGAGCTTTAGGGCTTCCTTTTCTTTTCTTACATTGCTATTTTGCCTATTTTGATTTATTTATTTATTTTTTTTTTTAGTAAAGATGGGGTTTCACCATGATGGCCAGGCTGGTCTTGAACTCCTGACCTCAGGTGATCCACCCACCTTGGCCTCCCAAAGTGCTAGGATTACAGGTGTGAGCCACCACGCCTGGCTGCCTATTTTGATTTTTTAACTTCACTTTGCTTTCTTTGATGCTGTGTTATTGTTCTTGCTACCATGTAATACTTATCATGAGTTCCTTCATTATTTTACCAAAAAGAAAAAAATTACTGAGTACTTGTGTGCCTTCCAAAACCTCTCTGATGGGACTCTAGAAAATTTTACCCCATTGTCCAAATTGCCAGTGGTGATGTTTAAGGCTCCGGTTCTTCATATACACCATTCCCTTTCCTGGATATTCTCTACAACACTCTTCATTCTTTAAAACGAATGGCAAATACCTCTTCTTTTGCAAAGCCTGCAGCCGAGAACGTCAACTTTTGCATTCATCACATTGCACTGTAATTGTTTGTTTACACATCTGTTTCCTTAACTAGACATAGAGTTCCCTGAGGTCGGAAATCTTGCCTTGTTCAACTTTGCAGTTTCCTGCTGGCTGCAGAGAAGTCCAGAGCCAGAAAGGTGACCCACCCTAAGAAGTATGTAGGGAAGCTCAAGAGAAGGAGTTTCCTGCTCCATGTTTGCTCCTTCTTCTCCCTCCCTTGGCTTTATCTTTATCTACTTCTAATTCCTGTTATCTGGCAGCATTGTTTGTATCTTTGCAAGTCATCTGAAAAAAATGTTTAAACAACTTGGAGAGTTTAATAAGAAAGATATTCATCCATGTATTCCTAGGGCTTAACACAGTACCGGTACCCGGATAATACTAAGATATTAAATAAAAGTGTGTTTGATAAGTGATATGACAAATATCAATATTTTAATACTACACATGATCCTTTGCAGTTCATATGTATTAACTCATTGAACATTCCTAACTTAGAAGAAGACACTATTCTCATTTTCATTGTATGTGCAGGTTGAATATTCCTGATCTGAAAATCCGAAATCTGAAATGCCCTAAATTCCAAAACCTTTGAGTGCTGACATGATGCCACCAATGGAAAATTCCACACACAACTACTTTTTTTTTTTTTTTGGAAACAGGGCCTTGCTTGGTCGCCCAGGCTGGAGTGCAATTGTGTGATCTTGGCTCACTGCAACCTCTGCCTCCCAGGTTCAAGCAATTCTGCCTCAGCCTCCCAAGTAGCTGGGGTTACAGGCACCTGCCACAATACCCAGCTAATCTATTGTATTTTTGGTACAGACGGGATTTCGCCATGTTGGCCAGGCTGGTCTTGAACTCTTGACCTCAGGTGATTCACCCGCCTCAGCCTCCCAAAGTGCTGGGATTACAGGCATGAGTCACCACACCCTGCCATGACTACCTAATGTAAACTTTGTTTCATGAGCAACATTATATGAAAATACTGTACTAAATTACCTTCAGGCTATGTGTATAAGATGCATATGAAACTTAAATGAATTTTGTGTTTAGACTTGGGTCCTAGCTGGTAACAGTGGCTCACACCTGGGAAGCTAAGGCAGAAGGATCGTTTGAACCCAGGAGTTCGAGACCAACTTGTGCAACATAACAGACTCTTTCTCTACAAAAAATAATTTTTAAATAATTAGTTGGACATAGTGTAGTGTGCCTGTGGTTCCAGTTACTTGGGAGGATGAGGTGGAAGGATCGCTTGAGCCCAGGAGGTCAAAGTTGCAGTAAGCCAGGATCACACCACTTCACTACAGCCTGGGTAACAACAGAGCAAAACTCTTTCTAAAATAATAATAATAATCATAAAGGCTTGGGTCCCATCCCCAAGATATCACATATATATGCAAATATTCCAAAATCCAAAATATCAAAAATCAGAACTACTTTTGGTCCCAAGGATTTCAGGTAAGAAATGCTCAATCTGTATAAGAAAACTGAGGCTCAGAAAGTTCAATTACTAGCACAGGCTACATAATTTGGAAGTGGTAGAATCAGCTTTCAAACAAAGGTAGTATGATGGGAAGAAGCAAATTTATTTCTCAGTTGAATCAACCCCAGGGTTTAATAGACTAAAGTTATCCTTGTTAACTTAATATTTAAAGACCATGGATCAGGTACAATTTTGGTTTCATATACAAGTTAATGTGTTTTTTTCTTTAATTTATAAATCTATATTTTATGGGAGTTCATTTGGGAAAGTATCGCCAAGGGCTGCTACCTTTCTTTTATCTCCACGTAATACTTAGAGTGGGAGGCACATAACTATAACTGAACAGCACATGGCTCTGTCTCCTATGATAAATGTGCCAAAGGCAGCATCTGAAACTCTTTGATAATGCAAAAAAAATCAATATAAAGTAGAATCAGCTTCAAATTTTCTAATCTTCATTTTAACTTGGGCTGTGAAATATAAAGAATATTCCTTCCATAATTTTTTTTTTAAAAAATCAAGATTTTTAATTCACAAATCAGAATTGTACATATTTATCCTGTAGAACATGAAGTTTTGAAATAAGGTATACGTTGTGGAATGGCTAAATTGAGCTAATTAACATATATATTACCTCACATGCTTATTTTTTTATGATGAGAACAACTTCCAATTCTCTTTTTTTCTTTACTTTTTAAATTAAGACAGAGTCTCGTTCTCTCACCCAGGCTAGAGTTCAGTAGCGTGATTACAGCTTACTGCAGTCTTGACCTCCTGGGCTCAAACAATCCTCCCACCTCATTCCCCCAAGTAGCTGGGACTACGGGTGTGAGCCACTACACCTAGCTAATTTTTTGGGGTTTTTTTTGAGAGAGATTGGATCTTGTTATGTTGCTCAGGCTGGTCTTGAACAACTGGGCTCAAGCAATTCTCCCACCTCAGCCTGCCAAATATGCTGAGATTACAGGCATGAGCTACCTCACCCGGATCCAATGACTTCTTAACTGACTGAGTTTTTTCAACAATACTATAAAGCCATAAAAAGGAATGAGATCTGTCCTTTGCAGGGATATGGGTGGAGTTGGAAGCCATTATCCTGAGCAAACTAATGAAGGAACAGAAAACCAAAAACTGCATATAAGTGGGAACTGAATGATGAGAACACATGGACACATGGGGTGGGAACAACACACACTGGGGCCTGTCAGAGGAGCATCAGTTGGGGGAAGGAGAGCATCAGGAAGAACAGCTAACGGACACTGGGCTTAAACCTAGATGATGGGATGATCTGTGCAGCAAACCACCATGGCACACGTTTGTTCACCTATGTCACAAACCTGCACATCCTGCACATGTAACCTTGAACCCAAAAGTTGAAGAAAATATAAAAAAGAATCATGAGTTCCAGGTCTTTGAGTAAAGTGGGCCTTTGCTGGAGGAAAAGCAAGAGGAAGAAAGTGTCCTTCCCCTTTCAGGCTTTCTGGGATAGCTTCCTTAAGTATTTCCTGCTTTTAACAGCCTCATCACCCTCTTCTTTCACTTCTAAATGTGTACTCTTGTTTAAGCCAATATCACTAGACTGGCTCTGTGCTGCAGTTTCCTCCTCTGTAAGATGAGGATAATAGTAACTACCTCACAAGGGAGACATGGGGAGGCAGAGGGTGTAATGTAAACTGTGCAGGTGGGAAGAGGCAACCAGGAAGGACAGGAGGAGAGGGAGATGCTAGAGGGAAACTCAGAAGATGAATATGAGTGAACGAGATGATAGGTAGGGAAGGGGTGGGGCCGAAATAGGCTATTTGAAGTAAGGATCCTGGCTCAAAATGGAAAAGGGGTGGGCTGATTCCAAAGTTCATGCTCCTTATTAAGCAGCAAATGGAGGATGTGACTCCTGGGCTCCTGCTGCAATTAGACCTCGCCAAGGTGGCTGCTGGGGAAAGAGAAGGTAGCCATGATCCCCACTCTCAGCTAACAACTAGACTGTTACCCTTCTGCATAAACATTTTGAATGTGCTGCTAATACACCAACATCATTTTGTGATGTTATAAAAGTTTGAATCATGCATTGGACATTTTTCCTATGATGATCATAATATTTTAATCTGTGCCTTTGTATATTAAATATTGTCCTCAGAAGAGAGACAATTGACCCTATCACTCCAGATAAAAACAGCAGACTGTCCCTGAGTCACCCTTAGGTGGGGCAATGTTGGCTAATTTGTCACTATCCTGATAAAATTTTCCCTGCAGTCAAATCCCTGCAGTTATAGACCAAGGAGGGGCTTTAGGAGCCATATAGTCTCTTTCTTAGCTTCTCAACCATCACAAGCAGATAAGGAGATCAAGCCTTGGTATTAAAGGATTTGAATAAAAAGAGAGTTAGCTTGCATTTCCAGCTCTGTTATTTGTTATTAGTCCACCAGTTAAGGTTAACCGTGGATAAGTCTCTTAAGCTTGGTAACACTGAAGTGGTGCTTTCTGAGTTAAATAAATTTAAAAACTTTTTTTTTTTTTTTACACAGAGTCTTGCTCTGTCACCAGGCTGGAGTGCAGTGGTGCAATCTTGGTTCACTGCAACCTCCTCCTCCCGAGTTCAAGCAGTTCTCCTGCCTCAGCCTCCCCAGTAGCTAAGACTACAGGCTTGTGCCACTATGCCCAACTGATTTTTGTATTTTTTTAGTAGAGACGGGGTTTCACCATGTTGGCCAGGATGGTCTTGATCTCTAGACCTCGTGATCCGCCCGCCTCAGCCTCCCAAAGTGCTGAGATTACAGGCGTGAGCCACTGGGCCCGGCTGAATTTAAAAACTTTAAACCTCCTATCCCTGCTTTGTAAATAGTGAAGGATATGAACACATGCTCAACAAAGGCTTTGCTGTTTCTCCAGTGAGATAAATTTTCTAAATGACTATCTTCAGGCCTGGCAGGCTGAGTCTGTAGACAAGGCTGTATACATCATACATCGTCCATCTTGGTGGTGTCCTCATAAAAAGAAAGACTGAAACTCTAAGGGAAAGATGGATGGTGATGGCTTTAGGCGCAGATGTAGTTTACTGTGGTTGTGTCTGAGATCGATGGACGATCCCATCTGACCCAGATTACTTTGGACAAATCCAGCCCCCCAACTATATACCCTCTTGCTCCAAGTTTCATCCCTTTGAATTAATGAGCAAACCTTTCCAAGTAGGACCATCTCTAGGAATGTTAACTCATTGTAACCCTGCAAGTCCCTCATACCTTAGTGTGATGTTGTTGAGTGCAGGTAATGAAAACAGCCTGACTGATGTAAGCACTGAACTAACTGAGGAGCTGACACAAAAAGGTCTCTTCTTCTCCCAAAGAGCATCCAAAGGAAGACCCTTATTATTCCAGGGAAGAGAGTGCAAGAGGAAGGGAAAAAAGAGATTGAAGAACAAGAATGGCAAAATCGAGTTATTTCAATATGTTCTAAAAGCAAAGGTAGGATTATTAAGGTCTCCCACAGTTGCTTGAAGGAACAAGGCTTGTCCCATACCTCAGAACAAACAGCATTTGGCCTCCCAGCACTACTGTAATTAGTCTGTTTACTCGGAACACTTGAAATCAAGTTAACATGGCCTAACTAAAGTGTGGTTCATTTAAGTGCTATCTATTTCTCCGTGAGAGATGTCAATGACTGCTTTGCAAATTATATCAGTTTCTTGACAAAATGGCAGACATCTGTCAATGTGAACGCAAGATGAACCATGTAATTCCAGAAAGGCAGAGGTGTTTGCCAAAGTAAAGCATCAATGAGTTTAACAAGACTTAGACTGCTTTATCTTTCACAACAGCAAAGTTCATGAGGCTCAAGAAAGACGCTAACCCATTTGAGGTCCTATGATCTGTATATATTTTTCCCCTCAACTCCCACCCACTTTTTTGTTTAACATTGTTTGCCTCCATCTTCAAAAAATGCTAAACCACAAATGGCATTCTAAACCTTGTTACTTGTGAAAATACTTTAAAAATTATTTTTGCTACTCAAAATAAAGTAAAAAAGTGAATCTTTAAAATGTCATTTAAGATGAATTCAGGTAGCTGGGTGCAGTGGCTCACACTTGTAATCCCAGCACTTTGAGAGGCCCAGGTAGGCAGATCACTTGATGTCAAAAGTTCAAGACGAGCCTGGCCAACATGGTGAAACCTCATCTCTACTAAAAATACAAAAAAAAAAATTAGCCAGGCCTGGGAGAGCACACCTGTAATCCCAGCTACTCAGGAGGCTGAGGCAGGAAGATCATTTGAACCTGGGAGGCAGAGGCTGCAGTGAGCCAGGATTGCACAATTGCACTCCAGCTGCCTGACAGATACTCTATCTCAAAAAACGAAAAGAAAAGAAAAGAAAAATGATGAATTCAGAAACCAGGAATAAAAAACAATTCAGGATAGGTGATTACATATTAACTAAAAATGGTTAAATTAGCAGAACATTTACATCGTTTCTCAAAATGTGGGCCTCAAACTATTTGTTTCAAAATTGCTTTAAAAAATAAAAACCTGACCGGGAATTCACGCCTGTAATCCCAACACTTTGGGAGGCAGAGGTGGGTGGCTCACTTGAGGTCAGAAGTTTGAGACCAGCCTGATCAACATGGTGAAACCCCATCTCTACTAAAAATACAAAAATTAGCCAGGTGTGGTGGCGCATGCCTGTAATCCTAGGTACTGGGGAAACTAAGGCTGGAAAGTTGCTTAAACCCGGGAGTCGGAGGTTGCACTGAGCCAAGATTGCACCACTGCACTTCAGCCTGGGCAACAGGGTGAGCCTGTCTCAAAATAAATAAATAAATATATAAATAAAAAAAAGAGAAAGAAAACCCCCAAAAACAGCAACAAAAAACTTTACCCAAGACTAACTGAACTCATCTCTCATTTTTTCAATTAGCTTCCAATGAATCAGTAGTGTATTATAGGTCTTTCTACTGTCTTCTGATTATTAAAAAATGTGTTGGGATATCTGCAGTTCTCGGTAGCCACACTTCCCCGGTGGCTATTCTTTGACCACAACCGAGTCTCCTAACCTTCTATGTGCCACCATGCCAACCGGAGCTGGTAAGCTTAGGAATCCCTTCTCACAGCAATATTTGTAAATGCATAAAACACATAGGATTACCAAAGAAATTATATTGAGATGAACTTTTTATTTTTTGAGATGGAGTCTTGCTCTGTTGCCCAGGCTGGAGTGCAGTGGTGTGATCTTAGCTCACTGCAACCTCTGCCTCCTGGGTTCAAGCAATTCTCCTGCCTCAATGTCCTGAGTAGAGGGGACTACAGGTGTGCGCCACCATGCCTGGCTAATTTTTGCATTTTTAGTAGAGATGGGGGTTTCATTATGTTGGTAAGGCTGGTCTCAAATGCCTGACCTCAGGTGATCCATCCGCCTTGGCCTCCCAAAGTGCTGGGATTACAGGTGTGAGTCATTGCGCCCAGCCTGAGATGCATTTATCATAAAATGTAATATTCTAATATCTACCTTTTTGATAATGTATTACATAATAATAATAGTCATTAAATAATAATGACTACCAACATTTCAAAGAAGTGATGAACTCAAATAAGCATTATTGAGTGTTGATTTCCAAGATGCTGAAAGGACATAGCCAGTCCTTGGCAGCTCTCTGCAGTGGCCAGAAATACACATTTCTCACCCCACAAAGAGGCTAGAAAAATGTGACATTCTCCCTTGGGAAATCACAGACAGAGCATGCAGGAGTCAGCAGCCATCACTGTCGAAGGCAAACTGAGAAAATCTTCCCTGTGACAAATCCAATTCCAGGTTGTTTTAGACATGCTGTGCTGGGGGAGAGGCAGAAGGGTGATGAGCAATTTTCCCTTCCATGGGAGAGTCATGGTCCTGCCTGATCCTCGCCCTTTCAGCCCCATCTAAAACATACACAGCCAAGCAACTCTTAGTTGTGGAGCCAACACTAGCTTTGCATGCTTACCCTGGATTTTAGCAGCTAAATTGCTGGGTGTTCGTACAGTGTGTTGTTTACTCTACAGCACTTTGTGTATATTGTATATAAACCGTCTACTTAGTTTTCCTGCCAACTTCAGTGTGAGATAATTAAAATTAAAAAAAAAAAAGAAAAAAACAAAACAAATGCCAAAGTCTGAAGTTCTCATCCATAAAGCAAAAACAAAAACAAAAACAAAACACAGCTGAATTAAATTAAATTAAAACATATTCTATGTGGTATAGAACATTTCTTCTTTCTTTTTTAAGAAACGTCTTGTTCTGTCACCCAGGCTGGAGTGTGGTGGCATCATCATGGCTCACTGTTGCCTCGACCTCCCTGGGATCTAGTGATTCTCTCATCTCAGCCTCACACTCCAGCTGAGACTGCAGGTGTGAGCCACCATGCCCAGTTAATTTTTTTACTTTTTGTAGAGATGGGGTCTCCCTATGTTGCTCAGTCTAAACATTTCTAAAATGGCTTTTGAAACAAAATCAAAACAAGAAAATATATTTTAATTACCAAGGAATTTTGCACAATTGATGGAATATAACTGCATAAAATCCTATGGTGATTTGGTTTCATTAATGTTTCTTACGTATTTACCACATTACCTTCTACATACATGAACAATCCATGAACCTGAACAACTAACAGTGATCTAAGCTTGTGTTATACTACAATGAAATAAAAGAAGTTTTAATGTATTTGACTGGTCAATTTTCAAATTTTAAATTTTTACCATAAACTCTATGTAAAACTCTGTGTCAAGCATTCTATATTCCCTCCTCCTACAAATAAGACCATGTCACTCTTCTACCTGACATGCTTCTTTAGCTTGTTTCTTTTTCCAAATTGCGTTCCATGAGTTTGTTTCCATTTAAGCACAATCTAGAATCCAGCTTGATCTATTTTATTTCTTAATTTTTTTACTCATATTTGCTTTTGGGAGTTTTTTCCTTTTTATATATTATTTTCTTCATGCTTTATTTTTATATTACTTCTATAAAAGATAGCTATAATTTACATGTCCAGTAGTCACTTTTTCAGATCTTTCCAGTGCTAATCCCTTCAACAGTTTTCTGCAGCTCTGCTTTGCTTGCTAGACACGCTAGCTTTTGGCTGACCTAGACTGTGTACGCTCCTCAGGGTGGAGATCCCGTTACTTGGTGCTTTATAATGTGTTCTCAATACTTCTTACCAGACTTTGAGTAATCATAACATGCAAACTGGTAGGATCAGATTGTGAACGATAGTATATCCTGCAGAGAGCATTCTATACCTACGTTAGGGTGTGGTCACGTAGCACATATGGCCAGAGGTAGAGAAAATAATTAAGCATAGGGAAAGTTAGAAATAAATTTATTTGATCGGGTGCAGTGGCTCACGCCTATAATCCCAGTACTTTGGGAGGCCGAGATAGGCAGATTGCCTGAGCTCAGGAATTTGAAAACAGCCTGGGCAACATGGCAAAATCTCGTCTCTACTAAAAATACAAAAAACTAGCCTGGCATGGTGGCATGTACCTATAATCCTAGCTACTGGGGAGGCTGAAGCAGGAGAATTGCTTGAACCCAGGATGTGGTTGTTGCAGTGAGCCAAGATTGCATCACTTCATTCCAGTCTGGGTGACAGAGTGAGACTCTGTATCCACAAACAAACAAACCAATAACCACACAAACAAAAAAAGAAATAAGTTTATTAAAAGGGTACAGGAACTTAAACCTCTTGCCATGGGCCTATTAGTGTCAAAGAGAAGTTTTGGGCAAAGTCTTGAACCCTGGAGAAGACTTAACACTGTCGAAGGTGTGCAGGATAGGCTAAACAAACAAACAAAAAAATAAATAAATCAGAAAGCCTCTTCCTGCTCATTTGGGCCTTGCTGGAAATTGGAAAAGAAAAACTACTCTGTCAGAGTTGGTGGCTCATGCCTGTAATTCCAGCACCTTGGGAGGCTGAGGTGGGCAGATCACCTGAGGTTGGGAATTTGAGACCATCCTGCCCAACATGGAAAAACCCTGTTTCTACTAAAATACAAATTAGCCGGATATGGTGGCAGTGCCTGTAATCTCAGCTACTCAGGAGGCTGAGGCAGGAGAATCGCTTGAACCCAGGAGGCGGAGGTTTCGGTAAGCCGAGATTGCACTCCAGCCTGGACAACAAGAGGGAAACTCCATCTCAAAAAAAAAAAAAAAAAAAAAAAAAACAAACAAAAAAAAACTATTCCTTGGGTATAGAATGTCAATGAATGTTAAAAACATAGTGGTAATACACTGCCCTACTTGGAAACTGATCTGACTCTTCTGTGGTCCTGTCTCTACACAGTTGTGGCTATAATTGCCATGTCTCCTAGGAGCGTGGAATGCGACCAGTGAAAAACAGAAATTTGGAGGCTTTCCTCTTATCTAGTGTCTGGTCATTTCTGGTCACTTCCTCATAGGCTTTCTTAAGTGAACAGCTATCCCCCAAATCCTTATTAGGTATCTGGGAATCAATACCTATAAACATCGAAAGATGCCATCTTTATTCCCCCTCAAAAAACTAAGATGAATGAATACAAAATAGTCAAAAATTTAGAAAAATAAAGAGAAGAAATTTAAAGAAATTAATAATGTTTATGGGAGAAAAAAAGCCATCCCATGCAGGTTGCTTACTGGACTCAAGGGACCTGTGGCTTCTGGGAAGCCGCTTCCTCTGGGCTGTTGCTGCAGCCACTCCCTGTGGAGTGTGGATCTATATCAAATCCCCATGGTCCTGAGGTTAAAAGAGCTGTTCCCACACTGGGGCTCTGATGCCAAGCAAGGCTATGTGCTCGTTGTTTGGCTGTGAAGGGGTCCTGAATTTCAGTCTCTGCTGGAGGTTTCATGCCCACAAGGAATTAACAGGGTGATAACACAGGGTCTAGGGGGGCTGTCACCTGGGCTGACTTGGGCATCAGAAGTTAGTGACACCTCACAGAACAATGTGACCTCAGTGGGAGAGTGTTCACAGTTCTGCCAAGGTCTGGGGAAGATGCCTCTTTGGAGGAAGAAACAGGCACAAGAGGAAGTAAAGGTGGCAAAATGAAGGATGTTAACTTTTCAGCTTTCCTGGCAAGCTTTCTATGGTTACAGGGTTAGATGAGATTCATCAAGCCTGTCTGGCAAATCTCCACGATGCTAGCTCATGAAAGGTTATGGCCCATTTTTCAAGATAGTCTAAAATAAGATAACATAAAATAAAAACAATGGCCAGAACACTGTGGGAAAATGTTATACTTTTTGGTGGTTCAACAAGAGGTGAGAAGCTAGCTTTAGTATCTTTGAGGACAAAATGAGCATGTTTCTGTATGAACATCAAAAATGAAGATTAAAACCAAGGAAACACTGATTTAATATTTAATATCTTTTCTATTTATTGTTTTTGTATGAATCCTTTTTTTTTTTTCGAGAAGAAGTGCAGTGGTGCAATTTTGGCTCATTGCAATCTCTACTTCCTGGGTTCAAGCAATTCTCCTGCCTCAGCCTCTTAAGTAGCTGGAATTACAGGCATGTGCCACCATGACTGGCTAGTTTTTGTATTTTTAGTAGAGAAGGGGTTTTGCCATGTTGCACGGACTGGTCTTCAACTCCTGGCCTCAAGTGATCTGCCTGCCTCAGCCTCCCAAAGTGCTGAGATTATAGGTGTGAGTCACTGGGCCTGGCCTTACCTATCATTTAAAAAGATCTCTCTCTCTCTCTCTCTCTCTCTCTCTCTCTATATATATATATATATATAAAGGTCCTTAATAAGCTAATCAGTGAACTCATGCTCTGAAAACATTACATGGGATTAGTAATTCTGTCATTGTTTCTGACTCAGTGATATATGTGATAAGAAGAACATCAAGAATGTCAGAAAAACGGAACAGTTTTCTCCCACTATAGTCTTTGTCCTCTCATATCAAATGTTGCTAGTTTAAAAATTTTTTCTTGGCAGCTTTATATCATTGTTTGTTACATACTGTAATTTATTTCCTGTAAAACAAGCCACAAAGTGCATGATTCAGTTGCTATTACTTTCTGTCCTTGAAGTGAAGTCTAAGCAATTGTACTTTAAAATTCTGAAACATAAGTGTTAAAATTCAGATTAAAGCCACTGATCTCAATTGACATTGGGTTTGAAGTATTAAAGTGAAACTTATGTGTAGGATTGTCACCTGTGAGCATGTAGATATTTATGTATGCTGTATAAATGTACATATATGTATACATGCAGTACCATACATTTTCTTCTTTATCTACATACCTTATTTTTTTGAGGCAGAGTCTCACTCACTCGGTTGTCCGTTCTTTTTTTTTTTTTTTTTAAAGACAGGGTTTCACCATGTTGGTCAGGCTGGTCTTGAACACCCGACCTCAGGTGATCCGCCCGCCTTGGCCTCCAAAGTGCTTGGATTATAGGCGTGAGCCACCGTGCCCGGCCTATGTTGCCCATTCTTGATGTTCTCTTTATCACATATATCACTGAATCAGAAACAATGACAGAATTACTAATCCCATGTAATATTTTCAGAGGATGAATTCACTGATTAGTTTATTAAGAACCTTCTTATTTTTTCAATATACAGACCTTTTTAAACAATAAGGAAGGCCAGGCATAGTGACTCATACCTGTAATCCCAGCACTTTGGGAGACTGAGGCGGGCAGACCACTTGAGGCTGCAGTGCAATGGTATGATCTTGGCTCACGGCAACCTCTGCCTCCTGGGTTCAGGTGGTCCTCCTGCCTCAGCCTCTGTAGTAGCTGGGATCACAGGTGCATGTCCCTTTGTCCAGCTAATTTTTGTATTTTTTTTTTTTTTTTTTTTTTTTTAGAGATAGGATTATTATCCATGTTGCTCAGGTTGGTGTCAAACCCTTGGGCTCAAGCATTCTCCCTCCTTGGTCTCTCCTAAAGTGCTGGGATTACAGCTGTGACCCAGTGAGCCGGCCTGCCAACATTTTTTCTTAATTCTCTCCACACGCATGGTGTGAACCTAACCACATGTTTTTTTCTTGGGATTCCATGGAATATAAAGTACGTAAGAATTGAGGAGGAAGATTTTTGGTCTTACATTTGATGATGGATCCTTGGGGAAAACCCAGTACTTTTGACATATCTGGAGTCCCTCAATTGTACAGAACCAGCAAATTTCCCAGATTACCTTTAAATTTAATGTTAAGTTTTTTTCCCCCCCTCTCAACTCAGCTTTTCTTAACTTGGGGAAGAACTGGGAAGAGAAGGCCTATGTCTAGATCTTACCTAGGGGTCAAGACACCATAAATCTATGCTTCCCCAGGGCTACTCCAGTAGGCCTTCTTTGACTAGGCTCAGGCCTTGGAAATAACGTTCTTTTTCATCCCCTCAGTACATTTAAACAGTTTCAACTTGGATTTGGCTTTTTTGACATAGTCATTTTTTAACCATCACAATATGGTTTTGTCTCCATGACTCCCCTAAAATTGTTCTTTTCATGGTGACAATCATCCATTTTCTTGTCAGTAAATCTGGTAAACATCTGTCAGTCAATATCTTGCCTGTCCACAAGTCATCAATGTCGTTGATCACTCACTCAATCCCCTTGTCTCCTGTTTAATATTCAGTGTTTGTTTTCCTCTTATCCCCACGGGTTTTTCTCTTTCTTCAATGCTTCTATGCAAAGTGGCCTTCCAAAGCTGCTCTATATTCAAACTTCCCTATCTTAATTACCGACAGGCCCCATCTGCCCAGGAGGTGATGTTATTACCTGAAAGATAAGTTATTTAGACATAGCTGCCTCCAAATCCAATCTTTGCCATTGTGTGCTCTCGTAAAAATGACTTCTCTGACTGTAAATGTCTTCACCTAAAGTTGAAGTAATGATAACTATGTCATGGTTTATTGTAAAGATTGAACAAGGTCATGAATATATGCAATGAGCACAATGACTAGTTCATAGGATATATTTAATAAGTGTTGGTTTCCTTTGTCTTAATGTTTTCCCAATTGCTTCAGCCAGGAGCTTGGAGACATCCTAGGCTCTTCTCTATCTACCACTAAACTCATTGAGTTTCACAAAGTGTTCACAAAGTTCTGCTGATTCAACTTTCCAAAATGTTCTAAAAGTCATGATCTACCAAGTCTCATGGTCTCATTATTCATTGACTGGATCATTGCCACCATTTTCCTCATCCAGTTAAATAAACTCCTATGATGCAGCTAAAACGAAGTTTAAAAAATGCACATTTGATCTTTTCTTTTTTTTTTTTTTTTTTTAAAAACGGGGTTTCACCATGTTGGTCAGGCTGGTCTTGAACTCCCGACCTCAGGTGATCCACCTGCCTTGGCCTCCAAAGTGCTTGGATTATAGGTGTGAGCCACCATGCCCGGCCGCAAATTTGATCTTGACTGAACCCAATGTGAACACTTCAGTGGCTCCCAGCAGAGGTCACAGTCAAGTCTATCTCCATAGCTTGGTGTGGGTTCTACACTGTATCTTGAGACTTAACTCCTGCTACTCTCCACCACTAATCATAACTGGATTTTCTTGAAATACCCTTACTCTCTATACCTTACCACATATGGTTCTCATGCCTTAAATTCTTCTTTCCTTTCCCCTCTTCTGATTTTTTGCTTAATCCCTGGACTTCCTTCAAAGTCAACTCGGACTTTGTCTCCTCCAGGGAGGCTTCCTGATGAGCCAACCTGGTTTAAATGCCCTTCCTTACTCTGTGCATTCCATTACTATGTGCATATTGTGCGCATAACATGAATTACAAAAATTTTTTTTTTGCATTAACGATCTAGCTTTCCCATAAGACTGGAAACCCCTTGGGAACATGTTATATCTTTGGGAAATAACATGAATCTTATTTATACTATCTCTCAATGCATGTATGTTGAAGGAATGGAATGTTAAATAATTCATTGGAATGAACTGGATAATGTTCAAGAGCTGTGACTGACAACAGAAGGAAAACCCCAATGTATTTAGATCAAAGTAATTGTTTCATCTGAGTGATGTTGGGTTTTAGCTGAGATGTTACTTCTTTCTTCCTTCTTTTCTTTCTTTCATTAAACCTTTGATTCAAATCCTTTTTTTTCCCTATCATATTGAAAAGAGGCTTCTAGACAAAGGCCTTTGGATGATTACTGGCCTCACCCGGACAAGTTCCCACCTATTCTTTTGTGTCCCTTTTGTACTATAGACAAATAAAACAGATGGGGAACAGTGTTGTGAGCCAAAGAACACAGTACAGTTGGAAATACTTGCCTCACGTAGCCAGAGCTGTGTTTATTATTCTAGATAACAGATGTGAACTCACTACAGAATGGAAGATAGGGTTCCCTGAACACACTGCCCTCTTTCTCACATCCACACCTTTAGTCCTCTGGGTACCTCTGTATGGACTACTCTTCCCCTTTCTCTGCTTTGTGAGCTCCTCTTCAGCTTTAAAATTTTCACTCCTTTAGGAAACCCTTTATTACTGGCTCCTACAAAGGAAGTTACTTTCTCTTCTGAGGAACACACTTTGGATATAACTCACAGAGGTACCCACAACCCTGCACAATAACTGTCTCTTTTCACATTTATCTTCCTCATCAGGTTGTGAACTCAATAGCCTGTGATTATTTCACAACTGAATCCTCAGCACTAAGTTCAAGTTAAACCTGGCACACAGTTGTTATTCAAATGTTTGTTGAATGGATATTGAATAAATGTTAAGATTTGTCCCTAGTCTGAGATAATGTAATATTTGGAATCATTGAGTCAGACGATAATGTCCTAATCAGATCAATTTGATAACATTAAGAAAAACGGCTTTGGCTCAAACTAACACAAGAACAGAAAACCAAACACCGCATGTTCTCACTTATAAGTAAGAGTTAAACAATGAGAAAACATGGACACAGTGAGGGAAATGCCGGGGCCTGTCAGGGGTTGGGGGACTAGGGGAGGGATAGCATTAGGAGAAATACCTGATGTAGATGATGGGGTGATGAATGCAGCAAACCACCATGGCACGTGTACACCTATGTAACAAACCTGCACGTTCTGCACATGTATCCTAGAACAAAGTATAATAATAAAAAAAAAAAAAAAAAAAAAAAAAGCAAAATGGCTATGGCTGAGTGTGGTGGCTCATGCCTGTAATCCCAACACTGGGAGGCCAAGGTGTCAGGGGTTGGGGGATTAGGGGAGGGATAGCATTAGGAGAAATACCTAATGTAGATGACGGGGTGAAGAATGCAGCAAACCACCATGGCACATGTATACCTATATAACAAACCTGTACGTTCTGCACGTGTATCCTAGAACAAAGTATAATAATAAAAAAAAGAAAAGAGGCTGGGCGCAGTGACTCATGCCTGTAATCCTAGCACTTTGGGAGGTCGAGGTGGGTGGATCACCTGAGGTCAGGAGTTCAAGACCAGCCTGGCCATCATGGTGAAAGCCCATCTTGAAAAAAAAAAAAAGAAAAAAGAAAAGAAAAATGGCTATGGCTGGGTGTGGTGGCTCATGCCTGTAATCCCAACACTGGGAGGCCAGGGAGGCCACTTGAGGACAGGAGTTTGAGATCAACCTGGCCAACATGGTGAAATCCCGTCTCTATTAAAGATACAAAAATTACCTAGGCATAGTGGCACACACCTGTAATTCCAGCTACTTGGGAGGCCGAGGCAAGAGAATCACTTTGTTTGTTTTTTATAATTTCAACTTTTAGTTTAGATTCAAAAGACACATGTCAGGTTTGTTACATGAGTGTATTGTGTGACAGTGAGGTTTGGGGTATGAATGACCTTGTCACCCAGTTAGTGAGCGTAGTACCCAATAGGTTTTTTTCAGCCTATGCTCCCCTCCCATTCTCCCCCATCAAAGAAGTCCCCAGTGTCTATTCTTCATATCTTTATACCAATGGGTACACCCCCGCCCCCACCTTTTTTTTGGAGATAGGATCTCTCTATGTTGCTTAGGCCAGTTTCAAACTCTTGGGTTCAAGGAATTCGCCCATCTTAGCCTCCTGAGTAGCTGGGACTATAGGTATGTGCCACTGCATCTGACATCCAAAGTGTATTGACTGTAATTGTTTTAAAGCCCAGATAAGCCAGATAAGCACTTTAATTGAAATGTGTTAGTTCTATAGAACAGGTTGGAAGTATGGAATGGTATAGTGGCAGAGGATGGGACCTTTGGAATTAATACTCCTGTATTTAAATTCTATAATAGTTTTGTCACTTAGTGAGATTTGAGCCTCTCTTGCCTACTTCTATTATCTGTAAAATGAGTACAACAATGCCCACCACACAGTTAATTAAAAAATTAGAATACGTCAGTAAAACTCTCTGCACATATTAAACAATAAGTAAACTGTTCCCATTGTTAGTAGGTCATATGTTTCTGAAGCTCATCTTTAGTATATTACTGTGTGATTTTGGTCTATTTTGTTTTGTAATTTTCCCTAGTGTATTCCTGGCTTGTAGGTCCTGAGATTTGACCTTATTCTCTCTGACATGGACTCTCACATGGGGTCATTTAAAATGAGAATCCAATTGAGATTTTAAAATCCAGGTTTTTTCACTATCTTCTTCCTTTTTGATCCACTTCTCTCCCAGCTTCCATCCTACTGCAAGACTTTCACCATAACATCTGAGGTTGAGGATAGAAGGGTGAATAGATGACCACGTGTTTATTGACCATGTGTTCATATCCAAACTCTGTCCCAGATATTGGATTAGGCTTAGTGTCCTAGGAGCTTTAGCAGGAGAATCTAAGGTGTGAAAGTTGTCAGAATCAAAACGAAGTCACTTGTGTTAAAAATAACTGGCAAATACAGCTGGAGAAGCCCATGAAGACAATGTTCTCATGCATAAATGCTTAACAACAAAAACTATCACAAAAGACTGCAAAAAACACAACACTGCACAAAAGCCATTACGACCTTACATAGACACAGAAATACTTCTGTGTGAGGACATCTGCCCAGCAACTGCCTGTCCATGCTTGGACTGGTGTCACCTTTGTAATCAATTCTTGTAGCCAAGGATAATTCTCTCAAAAGCAATTATGTAATCCTCCTCACTTTTCCTTTACAAACTTTTGTCTTCCTTTACCTCTCTAATATACACACAGCTTACTATGGAACACGTATTCCCATTGCAAGGCCCTATTCCCAAGTGCACACACACACACACACACACGCACGCACACACACACGCACATGCACACACAAACGTATTATATTTTAGAATCCCTCTGTGTTATTTATATTGACAAAGGCATAGTATTTAGAGAAGAAGTTGATACAGAAAACTAGGTAGATAGTTGAACCAGAATATAAATTCAAAGGCATTTTGCATAGGAGCAGAATTCTGTGAGGTAAGGCAGAGCTGAGAAATAAGGTTAAAGGAGAACAGAATAGTGTGTCTGGAGAGATTGCCTAATCCATGGGTCAAAATCACAAGAAGGTAGGATGGAAAAGTGGAAAGGGCAGAGGCTTTGAAACCAGACAGGGTATATGAAGCAACCAGTCTCACCCCTTTGAGCCCCATTTGCTACATCTATAAAATGAGGATACTAGTGATCACCTCACTGGTTTGTTGGGATAGTTGAGGAAAAAAATGTGCCTAAAACATCCAGCACTTCCCAAGTACCCAGCCTTCAAGTTTGGCTATGGGAAAGGAGGGAACCATAAAGTAGCTAAACCCAACAGAGCTCAGGGTGAAAGCAGGCTTTTCAACTGCATAGTCTCTGGTCATTTCTTTTGACTCAGGGTTGTTTTCAAGAGATAAAACTGAAAATCAGATGAAGCACTGTTGATGTTTAAGACAAAAGGTGTCAACGAGTTCAGAATTTGCATTTGTTAAGAACCACTAAAGGAAGAATTGGTTCTGATTGGGTACTGCTGATCTCACTCTGATCCAATTCCCGGCTCTAATTGAATTCAGAAGAATGGCAACTATGGGGCTCTAGAGAAAACATTGCCTCGGGATACACTTGCTCTTGCCTTAGAGACCTTGTGTCCGCATTTTCTGATGCAGTGAGAAACTCCAGTTTGTCTGTTTTGAAGAAACCACAAAATTTGCAATACTCAGATTCCCTTCATGTGCAGGAATGACCACAGACACTTAGTCGTGAGTATTTAATCAAAGCACATGAAACATGTGTTGAGAATACAGTTGAGTACTTTGGACATATAAATAAATGGCAATACTTATATAAAATAGCATTATATGAACAATAATGTAAAATTCAGTTGTTACTGATTTTATCTAATGGCATATAACTCCTTTCTTGGAAATAAATTCAATTTGCTTCATTCTAATTGAGGATACTTCATTGAGGTGCTTAAGTCTTTACTTAATTTAGTGCTCAGCTAGGTGCATGCTGAAAAAAGCAAAATAAAACTGACAATAAATAGTAAGTGCACTGTCCATACGTGTGCATAAAGCAGAACTGTCTTACTGCTTTTTCATTAGTCACTCATCTTTTTAACTGTAGGAAATACTGAGGACTACATGTAGAAAGAGGAAGTGGATATTGATAACTCAGAAATGATCTTGAATCTTGAGAAACAAATGTTTGCTTGTTCTTTGCTTGTATTTTTAGAGGCACTTGCCAGACTGTTAACTGGGGTCTTTGTAGAAAGGGTCTCACATGAGAAAAACAATAAAATGGAAACAGTTAGTTATCAAAATTCAGCAGAGTTCTTTTAATTTATTCTTTTTCGTTGAGTCCTACAGAAGGCATGATAGTGAATTAAGGGGAAAATATTTTAGAAATGTGTTCCTCACACCTTTTCCCTAAACAAATGGTTGTTTTGGCTATTTTTGCACCTTGACTTTCTTCCCATTCTTCTCTAGTTTCATACGATTGAGTACAGAAAATCTGTCTGCTTTTCCTTTTCTTCCTAGCATGATATAACTCTTCTAACTCAACACTGCTTTTATCTGAAATAATTTACTTACATAAAGAAAAATATTTGAGGGATAGTTATTAGAATAAACTGCTTTAACCCAATTGTGGAGAGAATCTCAGACTGTGGGTCTTAACATCTGTGCTGGAGTCTTGACTCAGCCTCTCATTTTGTGATCTTGAGAAACTGACTTATCCTCTTTGAACCTCAGGTTTCATATCCATAAAATAAGATGATGATGCTTCATAATGCTGATGAGGAATAAATGAGATAATGCACAAAGCAGAACTACTTGCAATTCCAATTGTAAAAGTTTTAGATTTTTTTCCTCCCAGAGTGCAGGGATAGTCTCTTTATTTTTTTATTTTATTTTATTTTTTTAAGACGGGGGTTTCACCATATGGGTCAGGCTGGTCTTGAACACATGACCTCAGGTGATCCACCCGCCTCAGCCTGCCAAAGTGCTGGGATTACAGATGTGAGCCGGGAAAGTCTCAAAATTTTTTTTAATCCTTGTCACATAGCAATAAGCAGGTCCATAGCAGGCACACAGAAATCTGTGTTGAAGAAATTACTGATATTTTCACAGGTACTTCTGTTTATATAAAAGCTTCCTAATCCATCTGTGAGCTTCTTAGGGACCAAAGCTGAACTTGGATATTTCTCCCAAATCCTGACTCCGTGGCTGGCATATAGACAACAGTTACCTCCCAAGAATTCCAGAATGAGCTGGGTGTGGTGGCTCATGCCTGTAATCCCAGAACTTTGGGAGGCCAACGCGGGTGGATCATGAGATCAGGGGTTCAAGACCAGTCTGGCCAACATAGTGAAACCCTATCTCTACTAAAAATACAAAAAAATGGCTGGGTATGGTGGTGTGCACCTGTAATCCCAGCTACTCAGGAGGCTGAGGCAGGAGAATCAATTGAACCCAGGAAGTGGAGGTCGCAGTGAGCTGAGATTGCCCCGTTGCACCCAAGCCCAGTGTTGGCAGCATGTTCTGTGTCACAGGGAAGTAAAACAATCTGCTCTATCATGTATTTTTGGCCATTCTTTGTAGCTAGGTCAGTGAACAAAGAGGTCTTTAAACTTCTTTAATGACATAGAAACCTAGACAAGCATTCATAATAAAAGAATCATGCATAATATTGGGAATAATAAATAATCCCAAAGAGATCACAGATGGTCTTCAATACATTTATAAAACTGTGTCCAGAATAAAACCATATTCTCTAACAGCAGCAATTAGAATTATTAAAAACAAACAAAAAATAACCAAATAATTGGAAGAGATCATTGATTATGAGTAAACGCACTAGTGGCATTTGCCCAGCTACATTTTCCACAGTTCTGTAAAAGGCATATGAGTCAGGGTCATAGCACAGGAGAAAACTGTGCTGTGGTCTTAAACCAAGCCCTGTAGAAGTTACCTAATTAGTTTTTCTGTTGGTCTAAAGTCCAGAGCAAGGGGCTAGAGATGCGGATTCCATTTTTTTTTTCTGCCAGCAATTTATAAAGTGAAAAAAAAAGCAAATCAATTAATCCCTGTAGTTTCCTAAACTCTAACATGGATATGTTTGCTATACCTCTCTCTCAGGGTGGCTGTAAGAATTAGACAAGGAGGAACTACATGAAAGTATTTGGAAAACCAACATAAAACTCTCTTTACGAAGACATTTTGCAAGGACTCTGGATATAGCCATTTACAAGTTGCTATGAATTCTTTCATAATCTTCGGTTAGGACATTCCAACAACTGACATGTCTTCAACTTCAGTTGCTGCTTTCTTCCTTAATAACCACATTGTTTCAGTGTTAAAAGTCTGTTAGGAAAACCACCTCTTTATCTTCTTGTGAAAGTTGGAGCTTGGCTGTTGAAAACCATGGTAATAATGTTTATTTAGTTTAGGTTTTTTTTTTTTTTTGGTAGCCCTTATTTAAAGTTTTTATTCATCAATCAGGAGTCAGGCTACATATTCACAGTCAAAGGTGACAGAGACATGCTTTCTGCCTTTGTCGTCTTATTGTAAACATAAAGTAAAGAAAGCATCTGTCTTGTTCATTATTTTGTTCTTGTCTTCTATGACTACTACTCACATAATGCATGCTACTCACATAATGCATGCCTAGTCAATATTGTTCTTCAATAAATTTATAAAACTGTCTAGAATAAAATCATATTCTCTAACAGTAGTAATTAGAATTATTAAAAAAAAAAAAACCAAAGAATTGGAAGAGATCATTGGACAAACTCTATATTGTTAAGTGATTTGTCTAAAGGAGTTTGGTATTTGGAATTTCCTTGAAACTGCAAGTTTCTTTGAAAAATAAACAATTTAAAAGAAAAATGTTTTAGAGGATGCTATCCAGTCATGAAAGAAATACTCAAACTAGTAGGTTAAGAACATACACATGGATTGCTGATTTGACAGATACCACCTGACCTGAGGTTGCTGGTGGCTCTGTTGTGGGCAGGCCAAGAAGGCCTGGAGTTGAAACTGAGATCAGATGGCACAATGGCTCATAAATGAAATTGTCTGGGGAAGTGAGCTCACAAAATTTACTGTTTTTCTTTCCTCTTTTCCTTTCTAGTGAATGACATTTTCACAAGATTTTAAGAAATGTAGTTGCATGTTAAGTGGAGGGTCTTTGATGTATGGGTCTTCATTTATTCAGCAATATTTGAATGCCTCATCAATCAGGAGTCAGCCTACATATTCATGGTCAGAGGTGACAGAGACATGCTTTCTGCCTTTGTCGTCTTATTGTAAACGTGATGCAGATAAATAGGCAAAAACAACCTTCATGACAAGGACAATGGGGACACACAATAGGGTCCTCTTATGGAGACTAGGATAAGACAGAAGGTCAAAATAGGCCTTCTAGAGGAGATAATGTCTAAGTAGAAAATGTAGAAAAAAGATTGCCAGGTGTTGTGAAAAGTGAACAGTGAGGCTGATTCCTGCAGAGATGTTGGGGTGGGTGGAGTAAGAATTATTCCTGTAAGAGTCACCTGGGCTTGGTCACACAGGGGCTTGAAAGCAATATCACAGATGCTGGATTTCACCGGATGGCCAATGGCAAGCCTTTGCATGAACTTAAGCAGGGGAGTGATACAATCAGATTTGGCGCTTTAAAGATTCTCTTGACAGATAATATAGACAATGGATGAGAGGGTAAGACTAGAGAGAAGGCTGTTATAGTTATCTAGGAGGAAATGATGATGTTTGGAAATGGAGTATTGGCAGTGTTGACAAAGAGAAGCAGAGGAATCTCTCAGAGATGTCAAGGGGTAGAATCTAAGGCTTACCACAGATCAAGGCCAGGGATCATGGCTAGCTGTGAGTACAGTGCAAGAAGGACCCTGAGATTAGGAGCTATGAGACCATACAAACTAGCAAAACATAGGCTGGGAGATCTCTGAGGACAGAGCCTATGGCAGGCTAGTGTCATAGATATACAACCTGTGCAGTCACCCAGAATCCTACACTTGCAAGGCCCTGTATTTGGTTGAATGCTCTGTTTTAGCCATTTTGAAATTCTTGATAATTTTTTGGACAAGGGACTCTGCATTTTCATTTGCACTGGGCCCTCCCAATTATACACCTTGTCAGGACACTAGCAGAATAGGTGCTCATAAAATCAGTTGAATGAAGGCATTCTTCTGCTTTTGGAAACACTAGCAGTGGGCTGGGGAGTCATGGGGCAAGGAGGTACCAACAGGCTCTGCAAGACAACAAGTTCCTTAAAGCAGCAAGGTCTTCTGTGTTCTGCTGAGTGAGGACAGAGAGGCCTGGAAAGAGTGTGTTGGCAGCTAAAACTGAGCATATGGACCTCAAGGATTTGTAAGCTGGCTTTGCCTATCCAACCAACTGATTCAGCTTCTCGGCTGGTCTTTTTAATAACTTATAGACATCAGTCTTTATTTTTATTTTATTTTTAGAGATGAGGTCTCACTAGGTTGCCCAGGCTGGTCTTGGACTCCTGGCCTCAAGTGATCCTCCCACCTATCAGTCTTTATTTAACACTTATTTAGGTCATCCAACAACAATTTTTGTTTTCCTACCATGCTGACTTCCAGTTTTGTTTACAGATTACTCAGATCTTCTCTGAATTTATTTTCTTTTGCTAAGTATTATTTCTCTATGTCCAATTGTCATGTTGTACAATAATAATTATTATTCTTTTCTTTTTCTTTTTTTTTTTTGTTTTTATTAGAGATGGGGTGTCACCATGTTGGCCAGGCTGGTCTCGAACTCTTGACCTCAGATGATCCACCCATCTTGGCTTCCCAAAGTGCTGGGATTACAGGTGTGAACCACCACGCCCAGCTTGTATAATTATTTTTAAATGAAGTATGTTTACCGCTAAAATTCCTGGGGGCAAATTATGTACTATATGTTTTGTGAACCTGTTGTTAGACTTAGATATTACAGAGCCATTTTTAAGCAGAACTTAATGATTGTTTGTGTTAACTCCTGAATTTTCCTCTTCCAGGTGACTTCTGCAGCCACTGTAATCATAACCTTCATTGACCTTTGTCCTTCTGAGGAATCTTATTCTTTCTAGGTCCTTTGCATTTAAAACTTTGCTACAGGCCAGTCACTGGATAAACATGGCAACCTAAGAAGCTAACTAATAATATCTTTTCCCTGCCTTTATTTATTTATTTACAAACTCACTCTGTCATCCAGGCTGGAGTACAGTGGTATGATCATAGCTCACCATATTCTCCAACTTCTGGACACGAGCAATACTCCTGCCTCAGCCCTCAGCCTCCCAAGTAGCTGAGACTACAGATGTATGCCACCACGCCCACCCGGCTTCCCCTGCTTTTAGAAACTGGGAGGTAGGTGCCCCAAATGGAGTGCAGAGGTATGAACATGGCGAAATAGGCATTATTATCCCTCTTTTGCAGGTAAGGAGACTGAGGAGTATGGACTCAAGATAAAGAGTATAGACTTTGGAGTCACTGAAAACTTGATTTCAATTTCAGTTCTACCAGAAAAAGCTGTGTAAATCTGGGCAAGTTATTTAACTTCTTTGACCCTCAGTCTCCTTATCTGCAAAAGAGGGGTAATAATGCCTATCTCACAGGTCAGTTGAGAAGAGTGATACAGAAAATGACCAATACACACTAAAAACTAAAAAATGGCAGCTACAGCCAGGCACAGTGGTTCCCAGCTTGTAATTCCAGCACTTTGGGAGGCTGAGGTGGGCAGATCACTTGAGGCCAGGAGTTCAAGCACAGTCTGACCAATATGGCGAAACCCTATCTCTACAAAAAATACAAAAAAAAATTAGCCAGATGTAGCGGTGTGTGCCTGTGGTATCAGCTACTTGGGAGGCTGAGGTGGGAGGATCTCTTGAGCCCAGGAGATAGAGGTTGCAGTAAGCCATGTTCATACCTCTGCACTCCAGCCTAGGTGACAGAGAGAGACTCTGTCTTAAAAAAATAAATAAATAAAGGCAGCTGCTATTCTAAATATATTCAGCATTTTCTTTTTGAAATGTCTTTTTAATTTTTTATTTTAAAACTTGTTATATAAATGGAGTCTTGCTATATTGCCCAGGCTGGGCCCTGAATTCCTGGCCTGAAGTGATCCTTCCTCCTCTACCTTCCAAAGTGCTGGGATTACAGTCATCAAACCAGCACTCCTGGCTTACATTTCTTGTGGACAGCCTATTCCTGACATATTTCTCTGACTCTTCCAGGTAAAGGCTGTGCTTTGTTCAGACTGATTTCCTTACATCTTCAGCATCTTACCACGCTCATCTGTACTTCCCGCCTCCATTCCTGATTCGAATGCCTTTCTTATTCCACCTGTGGGAACTCTAACTCACCTTCAGGTTTTACCTCATCTGTGGACTTGTCTGAAGACATCAAGTGATGCTTGTATCAGTCTTATCTGAATTGTTGCTGTACCTCTTGTATAAAGCATTTATTGAGCATTATCTTACATTGTTGTTTTCAAATTATGTTATTCTTATGAAAGAGGATGTAGGCTTCATATGGACAAGGACAACACTTTGAGAGCATAATGGGTGCTTGACAAATATTTATTAATTGTCTAAATTAATAAATTAAATAAAATGTATACATTGAAAAATATTTGTCAAGTACCCATTATTCTCTCAAGGATAATTAATATAAATTTGTTAATTTACTAATTGATGGTTTCATTTATAGCTGTGTGTGCCCTTCAGTAACAGTGACATTGTGCTGACTCTGTCTTTTAACTAATTCAGGCTTTGTCAATAAAAAAATCAGTTTTTACAACTAACATATGTCCATCAATTGCACTCACATTTCCCTAGTATCATTGGTTCTTCGTCAAAAGACACAGATTCACTATTTAAGTCAATAGCAGGGGAAGTGGTTTCATTTAGGCAGAGGTTTCAAAGCCAGCTGGATGCCAGGTACCGTGACATCATTCAGGCTGCTCTGTGGTTTGTATCATTCAGATGTTTAAGTAATCGAAATAACTGGATTGTCACATGGCTGGCTTTGTTATTTAAACTGTATTACTCTTTGACTTGTGGAGACAGTATACTCCCTCAACTATTTTACTTCTAGAACTGATACTGTGTAAAGAATGAATTGATATTTTAATATATTGAACTGGACTAAATATACGAGGTTTGTTAACAGACATAAATTGTTTTAAATTGTAGATCTTCCACTATGATACTGTTGTTTAGCTAGCTATCATACATTTCTTAAAACCTTTAATAAGACTTGCTTCCCTTTTTATGGAAACTGGGGACATTTTAGCCTATTCATAAAATATTTTTAAATGCCAAGAAAACTTTCAGTCTTCCCGGACAGCACAATTTGTATAGTCATAGCATGATTCCATTTTGGCTACAAAATTTTGGTTACAGTAACAGGAGGTCGTTTTCTTTAACTCATTCTGTTTTTAAGTGTGCTCTTGAAGGGAATTTGTTGTTTTATTTTCCCCAAGTTTTGGTCTTCTTTTGATTGATGTATTTTCAGAAATCACAAATAAATTACTTCCCAGAGGTAGAGAAGCTCTCTTAGCAGCATTCAGAGAATGCATGTCTTGCTTTCCACATGCCAGTGCTGTGGCAGGTGGATGTTTGAGTCACCAGGTGACTTCCTTGGAGCCCTCACCTCCTAGCTGTAGACCTTATTGTACTCTTTTCTCTTTTCTTTTCTTTTCTTTTCTTTTGTTTTCCCTCTCTCCCTCCCTCTCTCCCTCCCTCCTTCCCTCTCCCCTTCCTTCCTTCCTTCCTTCCTTCCTTCCTTCCTTCCTTCCTTCCTTCCTTCCTTCCTTCCTTCCTTCCTTCCTTCCCTCCTTCCTTCCTTCCTTCCTTCTTTCTTTTTTTTTTAAAGACAGGGTTTCACCATATTGGTCAGGCTGGTCTTGAACTCCCAATTTCAGGTGATCCGCCCGCCTTGGCCTCCAAAGTGCTTGGATTACAGGTGTAAGCCACCACACCCTGCCTGTATTATATATTTCTATATATCTTCTTTTCTATATAAAATTGAGGTTTGTGTGTCTTTGCTTTCTGTCTATCTATAATTAGCTTTAATAAATATAGTATATACTCAGAGACAAATGTATTCTATTTCTGGGCACTTGAATGGCAGCAACTTCCTCTTTTAAAACAAAAGCGTTGATTTTTTTTTCCAAAACATTTCATGGTGCCAGTTCCACTGAGTTCCCATTGTGCTGACTTTTTGCTCTTAGGGTTGGATGAGCTGATCAATGAAGCATCTATGCAGAATACACTGACCAACATGTCTTACTACTGCTTTCTTCTGACCTGTGAAGTAGGAAGACCTTGGGGTATATATGTCTTGTTTTGGCTTCCCTGTTTACATTCTTCTTTCTTCTGCTAGTCATATCCTGATTATTCTTGGATAGTCACCCTTGTCCTAAACAGTGTTGTTCACATAGAGCAGATTTCACTTCCTGGTGTCAGGAAGGGCCTAATCTCAGATGGGGGCATCCTGTGTGGTTTATCCTTCTGGCAGTAGTGATTGTTCCAGTAACTGTTGTGTGATCCAAGATATCCAGTATGTCTACTCTAGGTTATTTGCTGCTATAATTGGGAAACAGTCATCCTTCTTGCTGGTTGCTAAGCCAGCAGGACATAAACCTAAAACCTTTGAGAACAATCTTATTGCTGCAAAGATTAGACTGCTATAACATAAAGCCCCAAGTCTATCAGAGCTGGCAGTTCTCATGAAGGCAATTCCTAATGAAACTATCAGAGAACATAGATCCAGACACGAATTTTCCCGGGACTTCTGAGATACGTGAACCAAAAATTGTCTTCTTTCCTGTGTCTCTTTGAGTAGTATTTCTCTAATTTGCAACTAAGTCAAGTCTTATTAGATGATTACAAGTATAATGAATCACAGAGGCATTTTAGGTATATTACAAAGACCCCAGAGTAAGTCAGGAATCAAACAATTTCCTTATTTATTTCAGGAAATAGGTTGGGGACAGTGGCTCATGCCTGTAATCCCAGCACTTTGGGAGGCCAAGGCAGATGGATCACCTGAGGTCAGGAGTTCAAGACCAGCCTGACCAATATAGTGAAACTGGGTCTGTACTAAAAAAAGAAAAAAAAAAAGAAAGAAAAAAAAAAAAAGAAAAAAATTAACCGGGCATGGTGCCCTGCACTTGTAGTCCCAGCTACTTGGGAGACTGAGACAGGAGAATTGCTTGGTAGGTGGAGGTTGTATTGAGCCAAGACCGTGCCATTGCACTCCAGCCTGGGTGACAGAGTGAGAGCATCTAAAAAAAAAAAAAAAATCAGGAAATAGACTCTGGTGTAGTGTCAGGAATGTTATACTGCTCTTGTACCCACAGCAGACATTCTTAATCAGTTGAGCACCGAGTCCTGTATGGAGCCTCATCTTCAAGATTCAAGAAGTGAGAACAGCATATAAAATGATGCCATTGTGGTTCTAGTATCTTCCTGGTCAGAAAAGAAGAGGCACAACTTAGGAATCAACAGTCATCTCCAAGTACCACCAAAGTGCCACTTGTTAGAACCAAGTGGTCAGCACAGTCTGATCTCACGGACTGTGGAAGAGCCTATCTTCTCCCAAATATCCCTCTGCTTCTTCTGTGCTCTCTGACTCTTGAGATTTTAAATTAGGGGTTACATTCACTGTCTTCACATCTCAATGGCTGTTTATAATACAAGCATAGAGCTTTTTAATTTCCTTGGCAGGAAACATGAGAAGCAGTGGCTTCCTTTGGGGGAAAAGGTCTAAAGAGAATGAAATGGCTGGCTTTTATTTCTTATTTTGTCATTTTCCTTAGGTTGAACTTACTAAATACATTTAAAATTAAAATGTAATAAGTTGGATTTTTTTTTTTTGAGATGGATTCTCGCTCTGTCAACCAGGCTGAAGTGCAGTGGTGCACTAAGTGAAATAAGCCAGGCACAAAAAGACAAATACTGCATGATTCACTTATATGTGAAATCCAAAAAAGTCAAATCACAGAAGCAGAGAGTAGAATGATAATTGTCACAGTCTGGGAGGTGAAGAAAATGGGGAGATCTTGGTTAAAGAGTACAACGTGGGTCTAGTATATTCCTGGTCAAATTCCTGCCTAGTCAGATTGCCCATTTTGAAATTGGGCCATCTGTTTTTTTACTATCAAATTGCTTGAGTTCAATGCATTTCAATCTTGGCTCACTGAAGTCTCCACCTACCAGGTTCAAGCGATTCCCTGCCTCACCCTCCTGAGTAGCTGGGATTACAGGCATGTGCCACCAGGTCTGGCTAATTTTGGTATTTTTAGTAGAGATGAGGTTTCACCCCCGTGTTGGCCAGGCTGGTCTCGAATGCCTATTCTCAGGTGATCCACCTGCCTCTGTCTCCCAAAGTGCTTGGATTACAAGAGTGAGCCACCGTGCCTGGACAGTGGGTTGAATTTTTAAACTTCATGCATGAGGTCTTTTTTGCCAGCTTAATTGAGGTATAATTGACAAAAAACATATATTTAAGGTGTGCAACACAATGTTTCAATATACATACACATTATGAAATGATCACCTAAGTAACATATCCATCAGCTCCCGCAGTTTTTTGTATGTGTGCTGAAAACATTTAATATGTACACTCTTGGCAATCTTCAGTATACAATATAGTATTACAACTATAGCAATACAACTACATGGTAATACGACTGTAGTCACCATACTCCGTATTACGTCTCCAGAACTTACTCGTCCTGCATAACTGAGATGTTGTACTCTAACCAACATCTCCCCATTTTCTTCACCTCTCAGACGGTGACAATTATCATTCTACTCTCTGCAAATCTGACTTTTTTGGATTTCACATATAAGTGAATCATGCAGTATTTGTCTTTTTGTGCCTGGCTTATTTCACTTAGCCTAATGTCTTCCAGGTTCATCCATATTGTTGCAAATAACAGGATTTCCTTCTTTTATAAGGTGGATAAGGTTTCACTACACACACACACACACATACAGACACACTTTATTCATCGGTAAACACTTGAGTTGTTTGCATATCTTGTCTATTGTGAACAATGCAGCAATAAATATGGGAGTGTACATATCTCCTTGAGATACTAATTTAGCTTTCTTTGGGTATATATCTTGAAGTGGAATTGCTGGATTATATGGTAGTGTTATTTCTGATGTTTTAAGGAATCTTCATACTATTTTATGTAGGGGCTGTACCAATTTATATTCCCACCAAAAGTGTATAAGGGTTTACTTTTTTTCCACATCCTTGCCAACACTTGATATCTTTGATAATAGCCATTCTAACAGGTGTGAAGTATAGATATCTTATTGTGGTTTTGATTTGCTTTTCCTTGATGATTAGTGATGGTGAGCGTTTCTTCACATATCCGTTTGCTATTTGTATGTCTTTTGAGAAATGCCAACTCAGATTACCCATTTTGAAAGTGGGCCATTTGTTTTTTTGCTATCAAATTGTTTGAGTTCAATATATTTCAGATATTGACCTTTCACCAGATGTATCCTCTGCAAACACTTTTTCCCATTCCACAGATTGTCTCTTCCTTTTGTGCAGAAGCTTTTTAGTTTTATGCAATCCCATTTGTCTATTTTTTTTGTGTTGCCTGAATTTTGGGGGCTATATTCAAAAAATCATTGCCCAGATTAGCATCAAGAAGATTTTCCTGCATGTTTTCATCTAGTAGTTTTACAGTTTCAGGTCTTATTTTAAATCTTTAATTCATGTTGGGTTGATTTAGTATATAGTGTGAGATAAGGGTTCAATTTTATTCTTCTGCACGTGGATACACACTTTTCCCAGCACCATTTAATGAAGACACTATCCTTTCCCCATTGTGAATTCTTGGCACCTGTGTCAAAGATTAACTGACTGTAAATATGTAGATTTATTTCTGAGCTCTCTATTCTGTTTTGTCTGTTCTGATCTGATCTTTATTATTTCCTTCCTTCTGTTAACTTTGGGCTTAGTTTATTCCTCTTTTTCTAGTTCCTTGAGTTGTCAAGTTAGGTTGTTTATTTGAAACCATTTTTTTTTTCTTTTTTTTTTTTGAGACAGAGTCTCACTCTGTCACCAGGTGCCAGGCTGGAGTGCAGTGGCATGACCTCGGCTCACTGCAGCCTCCGCCGCCCGGGTTGAAGCAATTCTCCTGCCTCAGCCTCCCAAGTAGCTGGGAAGACAGGCATGCGCCACCACGCCCAGCTAATTTTTTTTTTTGTATTTTTAGTAGAGACGGGTTTCACCATGTTGACTAGGATGGTCTCGATCTCTTGACCTTGTGATCCGCCTGCCTCGGCCTCCCAAAGTGCTGGGATTACAGGCATGAGCCACTGCGCCCAGCCCCATTTTTTTTTCTTAATGTAAACCTTTATCACCATAAACTTTTACCTTAGAACTTTTGCTGAATCCCATAAATTTTGGCATGTTTTGTTTCCATTTTTGTCTCAGGATATGTTTCCCTTTTGACTTCTTCTTTGATCCATTGGTTATTCATGAGTGTGTTGTTTAATTTTCACATATTTGTGAATTTTCCAAGTTTCCTTTTTATTGATTTCTGGTTCCATACCATTGTGTACTCTGAGCAGAAAAGATACATGATATGATTTCAATTTTCTTAAATTTTTAAACATTTTTTTGAAGCCTAACATGTGATCTCTACTGGAGAATGTTCTATGTGCACTTAAAAAGAATGTGCATTCTAGGCCGGTTGTAGTGGCTCATGCCTGTAATAACTGTAATCCAGCACATTGGGACGGCAAGGAGGGCAGATTGCTTGAGCTTGGGAATTCAAGATCAGCCTGGGAAACATGGCATAACCCCATCCCTACAAAAAAATACAAAAATTAGCTGGGCATGGTGGCGTGCGTCTGTAGTCCCTGCTGCTCAGGAGGCTGAGGTGGGAAGATGGCTTTAGCCCAGGAGGTTGACGCTACAGTGAGCCAAGATCATGCTACTGCACTTCAGCCTGGGTGACAGAGTGAGACCCTGCCTCAAAAAAAAAAAAAAAAAAAAAAAAGAAGTGTGTATTCTACTGCCGTTAGATGAAATGTTCTATACGTGTCTGTTAGGTCCATTTGGTCTGTAATATTCAAGTCTGCTGTTTCTTTATGGATTTTCTGCCTGTCCCATCTATCTATTGTTGAAATTCCGGTATTAAAGTTGCTACTATTACTGTAATGCTATCTATTTCTTCTTTCAGGTCTGTTAAGATTTACTTTATATTTAGGTGCTCCCATGAGTTTTTTTTTTAATTAAAAAGAGACAAGTAGAAAATCTGTGTTCTTATTTGTATATCTTTGTAATAAAAAGCCTAATAATTTGCCAGTCACAGTGGCTTATGCCTGTAATCCCAGCACTTTGGGAGGTTGAAGGAGGATTGCTTGAGCCAGGAGTTTGAAACCAGACTGGGTAACATGGTGAAACCCCATCTCTCAAAAAAAAAAAAAAAAAAAAAAAAAAAAAGCCAAATAAATGTCTTAGTTTCTAATATGCTCATTCATTTATTTTTTATTTTTAAGAAACAGCGTCTTGCTTTGTCGCCTAGGCTGGAGTGCAGTGGTTGCTCACTGCAGCCTTGAACTCCTGGGCTCAAGTGATCCTCCTGCCCTGGCCTCCCACAGCATTGGGATAATAAGAGTGAGCCATTGCACCTGGCCTCATTCAACACGTATTTCAGCCTGTGCTTCATACTGGGCTCTATTCCAGGTTAAGGCACAACCATGAGCCTGGCAGTCTCTGTGTTCAAGAGGTTTACATGCTAGTAGATACTCTAGAGCTTTCTAAGAATGTCGTCTAGATTTTCTCATTTTATCTTTGCCGCATGCTTAGAAGATGTTATTATTTTACTGATGAAGAAGCTGTAAATGTTGAGGTGCTAAGTCCTTTGCCCTACTCACACGGTAGTAAGTGGAAGAGGTGGAATTTGAGTAGCAGCAGTCTGACTCTAGAGCTTACAGATGGCATCAGGACACATAAATGTCTCACAGTATCTGGGAGAAAAAGTGTCATTAATACTTGTTAATGCATAAATACCTTTGGGAAAAGCATACTTTCAGTTGTTATCCAATCACTTGAATTTGGCCAAAGAATGTAAGAGCAGATTTTTCTTTTTTTTCTTTGAGACAGAGTCTTGCTCTGCTGCCCAGTCTGGAGTGCAGTGGCTCGATCTCAGCTCACTGCAACCTCTGCCTCCTGGGTTCAAGTGATTCTCCTGCCTCAGTCTCCTGAATAGCTGGGATTAAAGGTGGCTGCCACCATGCCAAGCTAATTTTTGTATCTTTTAGTAGAGATGGGGTTTCTCCATGTTGGCCAGGCTGGTCTCTAATTCCTGACCTCAGATGATCCATTCATCTTGGCCTCTGAAAATGCTGGGAGTACAGGAGTGAGTCACTATGCCCAGCCAGAGAACAGATTTTTCTGAGCATAGAAAGCAAATAGTAAGAGGACTAGAACTAGGGTGGTGGTGACTGGAGGAGGAAAGAGGGAGGAAGATGAGGAGACCGCCTCACTGAAGGGAGTGGTGATATAACCAACACCGGTTCAGCACGTTTTTTGGTGTCTGCTGCCTTGGCCATGGGCATGAAACACATTATATAGTTTAATCTTTACCATAGCTCAGTCTGGCTCCAAAGCCCATGCTCTTGCAGCTCTTCCAGTTCCATCACAATTTTGTCTGGACTCATTTCTAGGGTAAATCATTCTAGCAGGCCCCAAAGTGAAAATATGAGAATTCAGAGGCATGAAATCCAGAGTCCATGCCCTCTCTGGGAAAAGCATCAAATGAAAAGGATATCTGCTTTGAAACTTTATTTATTTTTTATTTTTTTGAGATGATGTCTCTGTCATCCAGGCTTGAGTGCAGTGGTGTAATCATGACTCACTACAGCCTCGACCTCACTGGCTCAAGTAATCCTCCCACCTTAGCCTCCTGAGTAGCTGTGACTACAGGTGCATGACACCATGCCCAACTTATTTTTAAATTTTTTGGGTACAGACGAGGTCTTTTTATGTTGCCCAGTCTAGTCTCAAACTCCTTGGCTCAAGCAGTCCTCCCACCTCTGCCTCCCAAAGTGCTAAGGTTACAGGCATGTGCTACCACACTCAGCCTGAAACTTCTATATTAGTTGATGATGATGTTCTGGATGCAAAGTTGTGGTGAGCTCCAAGTCTGGATTTTGTCTTTTCTGTATGACAATAGCAGAGAATTAGTTCTGCTGCCCGAAAAGGTACCTCCTAATTAGAGAGGCTAATAGGGAACAGAGGAGGACTCCCTTGAACCAAGGCTTCCAGGACATGCTAAGTCCCTAGAAGCCAAAAGCAGTTTTTTGGTTTGTTTCTGATTTAATGCTGGGTGTAAGCATATGCGCGTGAGTGTGTGTGTGTGTGTGTGTGTGTACACGTGTGTGAACTACATGGTATTTCAGCAAAATTATTCCCCAGGGAAGTATTAGTTCTCTCCTGGGCTGAAAAGTCTGTTGCCCAGCTGTTTCTTAGACAGCAGCACGAGGAACCAGACAACTTCTATTTAAGCAGTTGTTTTCTCCTGATCTCAGGTTAACTGTAGAAAAGTTCTGCAAATATTTTTGAGTTACCAGTCAAGAATTCTAGGCATATCCAGGCCATCCTTAAAACCCTAATTCCACTTTATAGTTATGATATTTGCATATGAGACTAAACGTCTGCAACTGAAGTCCTGGCCAGGGCTGCAGTCACATCAAGGCTCAGCTGGTTGGAGGATCTCCTTTCGAGCTCATTTCTGTAGTTGTTGAGAGGCTTTAGGAGATCTGCTTCCAAGTTCACTGACATGGGTCTCTCAACAGGGAGGCCTTAAAAGGGACAACTGGCTTACCCCAGGGCAAGTGATCCTAGAGAGAGCAAGGGAGAACCCTGAGACAGAAGCAACAGACATTTTACCAACCTATTCTGAGAAGTGGCACCCCATTAATTCTACCATATTCTGTTCAACTGAAGCAACTGGCTAGGTCCAGCCTGTACTGAAGGGGATGGACTGTACAAGGAATGGATACCAGGAGAGACCAGGGGAGACGATCTTAGAGTCTGCCTACCACAAGCCCCTTACAGAAACCTCCTGTCTGTGATATTCTTGATATCTCAAGAATATCAAATACAGGCATTTAGGTTCATTCCATTAAATAGTTGGTGAGGGCTGGACACGGTGGCTCAAGCCTGTAATCTCAGCGCTTTGGGAGGCTGATAGGGGTGTATCGCTTGAGATCAGGGGTTTGAGACTAGCCTGGCCAACATCATAAAACCCTGTTTCTACTAAAAATACAAAAAATTAGCCAGGCGTGGTGGTGCATGCCCGTGATCCCAGCTACTCAAGAGGTTGAGGCATGAGAATCTTTTGAACCCAAGAGGCAGAGGTTGTAGTGAGCCAAGATCATGCCTCTGTACTCCAACCTGGGCAACATAGCAAGACTCCATCAAAAAAAAAAAAAAAATTGATGAGGCTGAAAAAATGCTGTTAGTAATGTAAAGCAAAGCTAACTTGTATTTTCACTAAGCAGACAAAGTAAACAATGGGAGGTGTGTGTAAGAGACCCAAGTTCTGAGAAATTGGCTTCTGAGTACATAAAGATAACTAAGCCAGTTCAATTAAATCAGCACTTTTTGATACCTACTGTCATAGCTCGTTTGGACTGTGATAACAAAATACCTTAGACTGGGTAATGTTTGAACAATGGAAATATATTGCTCGTTGGGAAGTCAAATATCAGGGTGCCAGCAGATTTCGTGTCTGGTAAGCGCCTGTTCTTCATAGATGGCACCTTTCCTGGGTTTTTAAATGGCAAAAGGGGTGAACAAGCTTCCTAAGGCCTCTTTTGTAAGGGAATTTACCCATTCATGAGGGTGAAGCCCTCATGAACTTTTCACCTCTCAAAAGGCTCCTCTTCATATGACCACACTGGGGATTATGTTTTAACATATGAATTTTGGAGCGCATAAACATTCAGACCACACTGCAAGTACGACTATGTGTACTGCAGGCTCTGCTCTGTCTATTCATTGTCTTAATAGGAAAACAAGGCATATAGGAAATGAAATAATAATATAAACCTTTACATTAATATAAAGCACTCATGATGGCATGGAGACACAGTGCTCCAGAATGGAACTGGCAAACTTTTTCTGATTTTTGTTTGTTTGTTTGTTTTGAGATGGAGTCTTGCTCTGTCATCTAGGTTGGAGTGCAAGGCTGTGATCTTGGCTCACTGCAACCTCCACCTCCCGGATTCCAGCAATTCTGCCTCAGCCTCCGGAGTTGCTGAGATTACAGGCATCTGCTACCATGCTCGGCTAATTTTTGTATTTTTAGTAGAGACAGGGTTTTACCATGTTGGCCGGGCTGGACTCGAATTGCTGACCTCAGGTGATCCACGCGCCTTGGCCTCCCAAAGTGCTGGGATTACAGGCATGAGCCACCGTGTCTGGCCATTTTTTTTTTTTTTTTTTTAAAGACAGGATCTTGCTCCGTCATCCAGGTTGGGATTCAGTGGTGCACCCACTGCTCACTGCAGCCTTGGCCTCCTGGGCTCAAGTGCTCCTCTCACCTTAGCCTCCCAAGTAGCTATTACCACATGTGTATATCACCACACCAGGCCAGTTTTTTTTTTTTACTTGTTTTAAGAGATTGGGGTCTCATGATGTTGCCTAAGCTGGTTTTGAACTCCTGTGCTCAAGTGATCCTCCGGCCTCAGGCTCCCAAAGTGTTGGAATTGTAGGCATGAGCCACCGAGAGCAGCCAAACATTTTCTGTAGAAGTAGAAGCCACATAGGATATGATATACTTTTGGTAGTGTGGCCGCATATGTTCTCTGTTACATATTATTCTATTTTTTTCTCTTGTACAACTTTTGGAAAGTATAAAAATTATGACAGTGCATGGCCTGGTACTCTTCTGCAGACTATTCTTTTTTTTTTTTTTTTTTTTTTAATTTGAAAACACATTGGCAGGATCAACCAGGTAAAGTTCTTTTTCTTTTTTTCTTTTACTTTTTTTAGAGACGGGGTTTTTCCATGTTAGTCAGGCTGGTCTTGAACTCCCAACCTCAGGTGATCCTCCCGCCTCGGCCCCCCAAAGTGCTGGGATTACAGGCATGAGCCACCGCACCCGGCCATGCAGACTATTCTTTAGGTGGCGCAGTTCTAGAAAGTCAGATAGACCCTGAGAAATAGCCATGTGTTGTGTTACAGAGAAGCTCAGACTGAGATGGCACATGGATGTGAGCCCCCACACACTTGTGTGTGAAACTGATGTTCTGGAATCAAGTGCTTATTTAGGGAGTGACTGAAATAAGGTGAGTCAGGTAAAACAGTAAACTCTTTTGAATAAAAAGAGAGGAGTTTGCGTTGGATGGGATGGCTCATGCCTGTAATACTAGCACTTTGAGAGGCCAAGGCAGGAAGATCTCTTCAGCCCAGGAGTTTGAGACTAGCCTGGCCAATATAATGAGACCCCACCTTAATAAAAATTTTAAAAAATTGCCAGACATGGTGGCTCATGCCTGTAATCCTAGTACTTTGGGAAGCTGAGGCAGGCAGATCAGAGGTCAGGAGTTCGAGACCAACCTTCCCAACACGGTAAAACCTCGTCTGTACTAAAAATACAAATTTTAGCCTGGCGTGGTGGCATGTGCCTGTAATCCCAGGTACTCAGGAGGCTGAGGCAGGAGAATCACTTGAACCCAGGAGGCAGAGGTTGCAGTGAGCCAAGATCGCGCCACTGTAATCCAGCCTGGGTGACAGAGTGAGACTCCTTCTCAAAAAAAAAAAAAAAAAAAAAAAAAAATTATTTTTTAAAAAGAGAGAGGGGTTTGACTTTAAATCTGTAGGCAGTGAGAGATTACTGTATGTTTTTGAGCAAGACGGTTATCAACATGATGAAAGCAGTGTTTTAGAAATACTAATCGGGGCAATGCATAGGGTTTTTAAAGGTTGTTTGGTGTAGCATTCTTGGGCATTGGGTGGGTGGGAGTGAGTGACGACACTGGAAATATGGAGGGAGACCATACCATGAAGCTAAGGAGTTACAAAAAGTTTTTTTTTTTTTCTTTTTACAGTGAAGCCTATCTTGACCCATTAAGATCAATGAAAAGAATTTTAATCCAGGCATAGTGCAATAATGAGAACCTGGACTGGCCTGGCAGCCAGGTCTCTATTCATGTTGTTTAGTCAGGATTGGCTTAAATAATTAAATGGCTCCAAATGGTGATAAATGAATACTTCAGACCTGGGTATAGTTGAGTGTCTTGTCTCAGACTGGCTTGCATGTGAATAATAATGCATATCTATAAGCTGTATATTATATGCATGATAGTGTTTGTTTGGGGCTGATAATCTTTGCTACTAATATTCAAAAGGGTCCCCTGGACAATCCTCTTTTGGTGCTTAGATCTATTATGCAAATGCTATTTTATAACTAGATATTATCCCTTTGATTAACAGACTGCCTCCTAGACTAGTTAGAATCTATAGGCCTCAAGGTATGAACTAGATGAGGTAATTGAGTTATGATCCAGAAATTTGAATTTATGTGAAAATGTTTGAAATATGAGATTATATATGACTTTTAGCAATATAATTTGGAGGAACTGCTCCATAACATGTGTGTGAAAAACCAGCTCCTTTCTCTTCATAGTAACCATTAAAGAAGTTTCCTGGAGTTCTCTTTTGCAGTCTGGGTGGTACCTAATACACTGGAGCCCACTGGCAGCAATGCTCAGACATGGCCTTCCCAGCTCCTCCAGGGGCCCCTCCTTCCACTAGGTTCTCCATCCATCTTTCCTGGATTCGTGGGAGCTGTCATTTCCTACTCTTTCCTGGAGAGGGAATAGTCCATTCTCTTTCTCTCCTGAGTGTAAGAGTGTCTGGGCTGGTGCATTAAAGCCAACTTTTTCTGTGCACACCTGCTGAATTTTTGTACTCAGCATGACAGCCAATTTGTTTAAAACAATAGTTCTTAAAGCATGGTCTCCACACCAGCAGCATCAACATTACCTGAGGACTTGTGAGTGATGCAAATTGCGGGTCCCCATACCAGATCAACCAAATCAGAAGCTGTGGGGTTGGGGCTCAGCTATCTGTGTTTTAACAAGCCTTCCTGGTGATTCTTATGCCTGCTGGTTTGAACATTACTGAACTAAAGGAGAACTTCCTTTTGAGGATTCCATCTTTGAACTTAAGATTTAGTCTTAAACCAGATCTCTGCATTTGTTGTAGCAAGCAATGCTTTATGAAAGCAATGCAGTAATAAAAGTCAGTTACAAGCAATGTCAAAGAGAGACTGTGAAAGGATGATTGAGTATAATAATGAGGGAATCTGCTCACTGGGAATTCCTACTCAAAGCTGTTTGGGGATACTTCCAACACAAGCTTTTGCATGCCATACGGGAATATTTTGCACATTGGAAAAGAATGCGCATCTGATAAGCAATAATGCGTTTACTTATCAACAAACACAATCTGTGGCTCCCAAGGCGTGTGCAGTCAGCTGTAGCTGGTCAGCCTTGCCTGTCTAGGGACATCAAGAGGAGGGCTGACTGTACCTGGATGGGCTGGCCTGGCAGGAAGCCCTGGACACACCGTTGGACCCATGTTGGTTTCAGTTTGCTGATGGCACTCCCCCTTGCCCTTCCTATGTCGTAGTGCTTTTGGGAACAAGCTGTTTAAAATGAGATATTGGCTGAATTCAAATGCAGGGAGAAAAAATATCTCGCCTCTTTCTCCAAAAAATGTTATTGAGGCAGATTTTCCCAGGATCTAAGCTATTCTTTGGCTGCAAATGTACCTTTGGAAGATGCACAGTGGGGTCTCCAAGCACAGAAAGTGAACCAGCTGGGTATGCTTCTTCACACAACAGACAGATCTCCACTGCTTGAAAATCATACTTTTGTAAATCAAATTGCATTTTAAATTCAGCAGAGAAATTGCTGTTTAAAAAGACTTACCCGGCAGATCTTTTGCAAAGAACGTAATTTTTATTTCTTCAAAAAAATAAAAAAGATTTCCATATGCGATAAAAGTTCAGTTAAGTAGAATTTTCAAGGAATTGGTGGATTCTTGTTATTCATCTCCTTCCTTCCCTCCCTCCCTCCCTCCCTCCTTTCCTTCCTTCCTTCCTTTTTAGTCTTTCCTTCCTTTTCTCTCTTTCTTGACAAAGGCTTAGCTGAAAACAAGTCCTGTTCCCAATGCATAAAATTGATTTTTAAAAGTAGTGAGCAGTGGAAATAATTACAATGTTCTTGATGATTAAAGATTTTGCAGCACATTTATATCAGCTGGATAGTGATAAGCAGAGATTAGGCTGAATTTGTGCTAAAGCTAAAAGGAGACACTGAAAATTTATAATTAGTGAAATATTAAATTAAACTCCTACTTTTAGTTCTTTTCAGTTAGTATTTTACTTAAAAATTCAGCAGAGAAGAATATTGCTTTACTTAGAAACTTTTGCTAGTCGGATCCTGCAAAGTTTAACTCCAATAAATTTACCTAATTAGAGTACATCTATATTTAGAAACTAATAAATAGGAAGTGAACTGAGTTAAAACATTTTTAGATTTAACATGCAAGCATATTCTCACTACAAAAACAAACAAACAAACAAACAAACAAACAAACAAACCCAGCTCTTTAAGCCAGACTGCCTTTGCTTTAACATTTTATTGCTGTTTAGATAAAAGGAGAAGTGGCTCCTAAGCTGGCTCTGTTCAAATATGTGACTCAGGGCAGCCCTCTATGGATGGATGGGATGGGAAGGAAACACAAGTTCAGAGACTAGTTCACTTACTTACATTGGGATCAATTTAAATTCAGCAAAGTTTATTATACATTTATGGTAACTATGAATCGCTAACTCTTGCTGCCACTGAAGATACAAAAATAAACAAGAGACAGCGTGAGCCTTCAGAGAACTCACAGTCTAAGGTAGGAAAACTCCTCTGAGATAACTGGTGGGGTAGACATGTGTGGCGTTTAACCAAGAGAGGATTAGTTTAGGAATCCTCAAAGTTGTGTAGGTGGTAGAGGGTTTTGTTGATGGTGTTGTTGATGGTAATGTAGCTTTGTAGGTGGTAGAGGGTGGTAGAAGGTGTTGTTGATGCCACGAGGAACACTATGAGATGCTGATATATTTTATTTCACCCGAAAGTAGATCTTACAAAGGGAAAGTAGGACTACTTAAATATCTATTGTACTGTAAAATCACAACTGTGAACACCCAGGTCCAAAAACAATTCCTCCCTATCGAGCTAAACAGGATCGACTGTTTCTCCATTTTCCTGCTAATGTTAGGATACCACTGGTTACTTCATTTTGTCATCTGCTAGTATGTGTCATCAGACAAGCAATAACAGTGCCAAAAGTCTAAGGAAAATGAAGACCTGAGAAAATTCTATTCATTAATTTAATTTAAAAACACAATTTGGGAAATGATGATGTTTCCACAATTTCTATAACAGGTTAGTAACACCAAGGGTTCTGTTGGAAAAGTGTGGGAGCATCTGGGGTGGAGAGGGAGCAAGCATTGATGTCCAGAAGGAATTATTGCCATTCCAATCAAAGCTGGAAGCCCCTCCAGCAAACGCCCTCTCTGCTCTTTGGGGTGGGGCAGGGATAGAAGTTCCTACATGGTAAGGAATGCATCTGCTTAGCTTTATACCAGCACATGGCATTAATATTGCTTTAGAAAGTAGCTTCTCAGTGGTTAGGCGTAGTGGCTCACACCTGTAATCCCAGCACTTTGGGATGGCGAGGCAGGTGGATCACCTGAGGGCAAGGAGTTTGAGACCAGCCTGGCCAACATGGTGAAACCCCCTCTCTACTGAAAATACAAAAATCAGCTGGGCCTGGTAGTGCACTCTTATAGTCCCAGCTACTCAAGAGCTGAGACACAAGAATCGCTTGAGCCTGGGAGGTAGAAGCTGCAGTGAGCCGAGATTGCACCAATGCACTCCAGCCTGGGTGACAGAGCAGATCTCCACCTAAAAAAAACAAAAAAGATTGAGAGAGAGAGAGAGAGAGAGAGAGAAAAGAGAAAGTAGCGCTCAAGCTACAGTTGGGAACAGATTTCTCTCTAAAAACAATGCTATAATGACCATAGGCTTAAATGAAGTAGTGTTAAAATAATAACTAAATAAATAAGAATGAGTTAAATAGGTTTGTGGGTTGATCTTGGAAGTTATTCCCCTATTTATGACATTATTTATATGGAGTAATGCTTTCTTATTTTTACAAATTCAATTAGCGAATATTTCTTGCCAGACTAACATGTGCCAAGCACTTTCTAGACACTTTGGGTTTCAGTTTCCTCTTCTGCTAAATAGGGATAAAAAGTGTTCTTAATTCAGTAGGGTTGTTATGAAGATCAAATGATTTATAAAACATCAACTGCTTTGATGGGTGCCTGACATACAGAAAGTGCTTAAATATTAGCTAGTCACTCTGAGTATTATTGTACACCGATATGACACAGATATGATCCCCCCTACACAAATATGAACAATTTTCTAGAACAGAATATCCTGGTAGCCTGGGCCATGTTGTTTGAGTTTCTTGGTGTTCTGGTCTTTAAGGGAGCAGCTGCTCTCCTGCAGTTGGGGCTGAAGTACTTGCTGAACGGTTGGTATTTGTCAGTGTCCTTTGTTTGGTAAGCAGAGCCCTTGCCACTTTCTTCTGAGGCTGGAGGACAGCAGAGCAGCAGGGAAGTGCTTCTGGAAACTCTCACAAGTGGCCTTGCTTCCTGGGAATTTGCCATCCCAGCTCCCTGCATGTTTACTTTAGGAGCTAGGGAAGGGCTGAGGCCCACGGATGTGAGGGCTGCTGGTCTGTGCACCTATTGTCAGGGGTCCGTAGCTTTGTGAACAGGTGGGTCTCTTACGTCTTGGGCAAACCTAGCAAAGGCAAAGAATGATAATTTGATATAAAGACTTTCTGGCCTAATGCAGAGGAAGCAGGGAAGAGGAAGCTTTTGATTTCTTTCCTTTTTAAAATATGCCAAAGTCTTGCAGTTAGCTTCTTCAGTTATGAAGTTCCAGAATTGTTAGATATTCTAAAGTAAATAAACCAGCTTCTGAAGCTGTCAAAGATTTGGGATTTTTACATGCTTCCTGCTACTAAGCCCTGCATAGCTCAAATTAGTCTCAAGTGGATTGAAGGGTGAAAGAACTACACTTTCATGCTGTTGAAAATTTTGGTAAAATAAAGCTTATTAATGCCTAAGTAACAGCAGGATATACAGCTCTGAAACGTTTAAGGCAACTGTGACGAGGGTAAATAGGAACTGTCCTTTGCACAACAAAATGGGGGATTGTCTTCCATAACTGATGTTCATTTCACCAGTTGGAGGCCACTTTTATCTTATTTGTCATATGAAGGGCAAATATGAAAATAATGTGAGCCCCTCACCTTTCAGGGGCCCTGTGTTCATTTCAGATGGGGTATTCCTAAATGCTCACTGATTGTCTTATCTCATGGCAGAATGATTTGAATTCATTCAACAACCTCTATATGTTTTCACTCTTCCCTAGTTTGCATTACCCATAAGAACTGGCAAACAGGAAGTGTAGGGGGAAAAAGAATATTTAACTTAGCTGCTGAGATCACACTTCCTTTATTAGTTCTGCTTCAGTGTCAAACATCTCAAAAGACTGTAGGACAAAAATAGAGAACCTTGATGCCTTGGTAGCAGCAGAGTATTCATAGGGCTCTGGAGCAAGAGTCTCAGTGAAAAAGAAGGAGATGTGTGGGGCACACTCCAGTGGAATCTTACTTCCACTGCCTAGATTCAGTGTTTAGCAAGAACAGGTCAGCTGTCACGGTAAAGTGACTGTTGGGCATATTTGGGAAGTGCTTGAACTCTGTAAGATACTTAACTGAGCAGATTAAGGAAGAAGTCCAATTACCTCTACTCAAGATTGATGACCTTCATTCAATGAATAAAACTTTACCTGCCTTTAGTTGAAATGACAGAGAATGAGATTGAGAGCTTGTATTGTGCCATGGATTCACTGCGCATTTGGAATCTGTCTCATTCTAATCCTAGCTGTGCAACACTGGGGAAGTTGTTTAACCTTTCCAACCTCATTTTCTTCACTGTACAATGTATATATACATATATATGTATATATGTATTTCCTCATCTTACAGGCAGCTTATATATGTATCACTTATATATGTCAGCATGTACATATATAATGGTATGTATATGATTATGTATATGTATATATATAAATAAAATGATAAACATGTAAAGGACTCATACCAGTGCATGGAACATTTCAAATACTCAGTAACTGTTGGTAATATTCTTTATAGTTTTACTGATATTTCAAAAATAAACACCAACAAGAAACAGCAATTTTAAGAACAGAGAAGGAAGGAAATAAGTACATTTTTTCTCTAGTAAGAGGTAAAATTAAGATAACTAATAACATCACACATGGTAGTCACTTAAGATTTTGATTGGTATCCTTTAAGGAAAATGCCTGTTACTTTTACTTTCTTAAAATACAGTTTCATGCATCAAAGTTGTTTTATTTTCAAGAATCTAAGGAAATGAGAAAATTAGAAAGGAAATAGCACATGAGCATGACTGTATTATAAAACAAGTAGCAATCGTGACTGTGGGAATGCATTTACCTTCTTAGTTTTTGCAGATATATGAAGATTTTATGAATACAAAATAGAAAACCCAATATCCTTACTATTTAATTCTTTGACATAAAGATGTTATTTAAGCTTAATTTTCAATATTATATTCCTTTTTAAATGTTAAAGCTAGATAGCTAATAATGTTATAACATTTATTTTTTAACTCTAGCATTAGCAAAGTGCTTTTAAAATATTTTGAAGCACTTTTATGAGCCCCAGAATAAATGATCCCCAGAACAATCTTGTAAGGTAGTCAGAACAGATATAGTACTATTTTTTACATTCTACAAGTGGCAAACAAGCTAACAAGGTTGAATGACACAGCAGGTGGGGGCTGGATTGACATTCAATAATCCTTACGTTTAGAATTTAAATTTGTTTGATTATTTGCTATTTAAATGAGATAATTTATTGATCCACCCAGCAATCTTTCATGGGGGACAGAATATTTTAATCTCCATTTTACTGTTTAATCTCAGTCAGTGGCTCTTCCCACTAAATCATAGTGCTTCAGTATCAGTGTTATATATACATTATAGTTTTTTGAAAAATGATGTCTAAATCTTCAATTTGATTATGTGGTAACTGTATACTCTTTCTTTCTCTCTTCTTCCTTCCCTTCCCTTCCTTCCTTCCTTCCTTCCTTCCTTCCTTCCTTCCTTCCTTCCTTCCTTCCTTCCTTCCTCCTTCCTTTCTTCCTTTTCTTTCTTTCTTTCTTTCTTTCTTTCTTTCTTTCTTTCTTTCTTTCTTTCTTTCTTTCTTTCTTTCCCTCCCTCCCTCCCT
>PVKV010015136.1:0-54956 GCA_004027835.1 Alouatta palliata
TCACATGCATCCATGCACGCACACAGACACACAGGCACTCACGCATCTATGCACACACACACAGGCACTCACACGCATTCATGCACACAGACACAGGCACTCACACGCATCCATGCACGCATGCACACAGGCACTCACGCATCCATGCACGCACACAGACACAGGCACTCACACGCATCCATGCACGCACACACAGGCACACACATCCATGCATGCACACACACAGGCACTCACACGCATCCATGCACACAGACACACAGGCACTTTTTTCAGCCCCTTGAGACTCAGCTGCAGACCTCAGATGTTGTGATGCCACCCCTGCCCCTAAGCTGTGCCCTAAGGGCAAGGACTTCTGCCTCCTCATCATGCCTCCATTCCCACATACAGGAAGGTCACCACTGACGCACCCTCTTCAAATCAACAGCATACACTGTGCTCCCGGATGGCCCAGCGAAGCCATTCACAAGCTCCTCCCTGACCAAGGGTCTCGCTGAGGGTCCTGCTGCGCTGGATTGGCACGTGGCTTTAGTCTCTCTCATTTTAAGAAAACAAATCAGCATTCCACGTATTGGAAGACTGCTCCATAAGCACCTGAGACAGCTAAGTCCAACAGGGGCTTAACCGAGTGACGAGGAACTGCCAGCTCCCGGAGGACCCTCCCCGTTCCTGTGCGGCGCTGGAGTCTTTTAGCCGAGAAGAGCCTCCATGCTGCATCTTTCACAGCAGTGACATTTTTAAGATTTGTACCTTTTTTTCCTCCGGAAAATATGTGTTCTTATTCATGTTCTGCGAGTGACAAGAGGCTGAGAGCAAGCGTGACTCTCAGAGATGGTGAAGAAGACTGGGAGAGAGGGAAGCCTGGGCCTGTGATGCTTGCAGGCCGGGTTGGGGGCAGATGTGTGCAGCCCCTCGTCCTCATCTGCGAGGGCAAAGGGCAGCTCAGACCCTGCCTGAGGGTCCCCAAATGCCAGACTGTCTCCCAAATGGAGCATAAACAGCATTCCACAATGATTTCCGCTAACACACCACTTAGGACAAAAGATCATTTCTACTGAAGCACGGCCCAAGGAGACCGGCGACTGCTCCCATGAAGAGGCCCAGGGTGGGGAGAGCAGCAGCCTCCACCTCCCCACCTGGCCTGGTGCTCCGACAAAGCAAGAGATCAGAGTATCTGAAAGGCAGCCCAGGTGGTAAATTTCTCAACTCCTGGGTAACCAAGAAACTGCACAGGAGGCCGGGACTCAGTGGTGGGGAAGGTCCGAGAGGACAGCTTCCATCTCTGAGGAGCAGGGGTGCCAAGCCCTGGCTTGCAGAGGGGCCACTGGGGGGTCATGGGACTGAAGGCCCCAAGCCACCTACAAAGGGAGCTTCAACCCACTGGGGCCACAACAGGATCTGCCCTCCTGGTGCAGGGACCCTCCACCTGTCACCCGTGTGCTAGCTGGAGGAGGTCCTGGAGGTGACAGGTGCCCAATGCTCAGGGCTGTGGGAAAGGGCCCCAGGCTGGTGCCATTTTCTCATCAGGGAGGCATGCGTGTTCGTACCTGGCACCCAGGATTAAATCAGTAAGATGCAGGCTCATGGCCATAGACAAGGTCCGTGAGGACCATGGCACAGCGTGGCCCCAGGACAAGGGCTGGGGTGCATTTACCTGCTAACAGCAGACGGCCCCACTCTCACCCACCGATGACCCCTTATACCTCACCTCCAAGCAGAGGGTGCCGGGTGAAGAGGGCAGAAAAAATAAAACAAAGGCCGAGCCTGCCGAACATCGCCCGCCCGCCCCGCTGCCAGCACTCAGAGTGGCAGGGTGGCTTCTGGGCTCAGCTGTCTGCAAAGGCTGAAGACCCCACAGAGCCCAGGTCAGCACCGGCCAGAGCTCTCCCAGGAGGGCAGCCTCATTCTGAGAAGGGGGCCAGGAATTCAGGAAATGCCAGGCCAGGGCGGGGACTCGGAGATGGCTGGGAGGCTGTGGCACAGGTGAGGCCCAGAGCAGAGCGTCCACTCTTGGCACCAAGGTGGAACTGACAAGTGTGGGGTCAAACAGGGCAGGAGGGTTTTCCACTGGACCCTGAGAAATGCTCAGGAGGCCGAGACATTGACACAGGGGCACCGGGGAGAGCCCCGCTTGTTCCTGGATTACATGGGTCATGCCAGACTGCAGAGGAGCTGAAGGAGCTTTCAGGAAGTCAGAGGGAATCAAGGAACATTGTTGTGGTGGGGGCCTGCGGAGCTCTCCTGCCTGGGAGCAGGGGAGTGTCAGCCAGGCATGTGGAATGCAGATGACCCGGCCCACCCTCCCGGAGCTTCTGAGGGCTGGAGCCAGCTGGGGAGGGCATGGCAGCCACAAGCCCGCAGGCAGACCCAGTCCTGCCTGGGAGCTTGAAGGAGGAGAAACAGGACCAGCATAGCCATGACGCTGGCCCAGGAGACTGGGAGGGCCAGGGAGGCCAGAAGCAGAGGGGAATGGGTGATCCCAGAAGAGAAGGAAGGGGGCAGCAAGGAAACGCAACAAGATGCCCCAGACCCCGCACAAGCAGACCTGCATGCTCCCGTGCATGTGTGTGCCGCGCCGGAGGAGGGGACGGGCACCCACCAGGCCCCACTTGGTGTGGGAACTGCTCCAATTCCCGGCTGCCTCCCAGACAGAGCTTGGATGGCAAAGCGTGAGCCAGAACAGCTCGCAGCAATCCCGAGGCATGGCAGGGTGGGAAGACAGCCTCTGACGCTCGCCCTGAGTCTTCCGGGAGCTGGACTTGAATCCCTGAAACAGGCTCTGGGATGTGACAGGCATTGCTACCGAGTGGTCAGGGTGCTGTTTTTGGCCAGAGGACACCGAGGGCACAGACACACTCGTTTCCTGGGAATTTCTATGGCTTCAGGAGGTGTTGGAACTCTCCTGTCTCTGCCGGTGGCAGAGGGGCTCTGTGCCAAGGGGTCAGCTGCTCCAACCTGGCTATGAGCACATATCACCTCCCAGTGCCTTGTGAAACAGACATCCACAACGCTCAATTATCCTGGTGGTTTCTAAAGCCCAAAGGTGCCTCGAGAGCTTGTAGCACACACCTGGGCAGAGCTCGAACTGAGTGCCCTCATCACGGGGAAGGACACATGGCCGGGGGCTGCCAGAGCCCCCAGCGGGGCCAGGGGACCAGACCCAGTGCTGACCCAGAGTCCAGGGACACCACCTCGGGGGTGACACCCAATCCCACCCCTTCCCTCTGCAGCCCTCCAGCCACCAGCTTCTTCCTGGGAGTAGAATTCTTCTCCCAGCTACAAAAAAGGCAAAAATGGAACATGGCCAGGGGGTAACCAATGGAAGAAAGTCAGTGTCTGCGTTGCCATGGTGACGATGGCAGCCGACGCTGCTTACCAACACAGTTCTGAAACCAAGCAAGTCCAAAGAGCCACCTTGGGGTCAGCATTCAGATTGTGGACAGGGCGGTGGAGGGAGGGGAGAGGCCGAAGCTGCCTTCCGTCACCCGCCCCCACTGTCCTCAGCCACCACTCCAACCCCCCTGCTCCAAGGCCGGGCCCTGGACCAGCAATGGCACCCTCACGATGAGATCAAGGACTCTCAGGCCTGCCAGGGATCAGCTGGCGGGGGGGTGCTCACACACTCCCAGTGTCCCAGGCAGGCGGGGGCTCCAGGGTCAGCTGCCATTCATCCAGAGAGGCTGGAGTCGGGGCTTCAAAGGGCCCCTACGTGACACGGGAGTGGAGAAGTGGCTCTGTGAGGGCTGAGCTAACCTGACACCTTCCCATGGGCTGAGTGACCAGGCCGAGCCCAGTGTCCACTGGGAGCTCATGTGCAGCAGCACTCCCTGTCCCTCTCTCCTCCCTTCAAAGTGGCTTTTGTCTTCCCCAGTGTCCGCAAGGAGGACTAAGGTCTGATGGGGCAGAGGGGGTTTCTTTCCATGTTTCTACCTCCCTTCTGGCCATGAGTGACCAAGGCAGAGCATACTCAATGCCCAGCCTCGAAGCTGCCTAGATGTCCGCTCAGCGTGGAGGGCAGACCCAGGCTACAGCTCGGAGAAGAGCCTGCTCCTCTCTTCATTGGCAACTTCGCCTTTCAAAACCAACCTCTGGCCGGGCACTGTGGCTCATGCCTGTAATCCTAGCACTTTGGAGGGCGAGACAGGAGGATCGCTTGAGTCCAGGAGTTTGAGACCAGCCTGGGCAATAAAGCAAGACCTTGTCTCTAGAAAAAGTTTAAAAATTATCCAGGCATGGCAGCACACAGCCGCAGTCCTGGCTGCTCAGAAGCTGAGGTTGGAGGATCGCTTGAGCCCAGGAGGCTGCAGTGAGCTATGCATGACTGCGCCACTGCACTCCAGCCTGAGTGACGGAGTGAGACTGTCTCCAGAAAGGGAAAAAACAAACAGAACAGAAAAATCCTCCAATCTTCCGGGGCAGAACAAGCACATCTCCAAAGACCCTGGTCATCACTGCTGCCTGTTCAGGGCACACCACATGGCATCCTCCCTAGGTGCCCTGGGCATGTCTCCCACATGTCCGGGTAGAACAGAGGTGGCTGGATGGAAGCCTGGGAGGTGAACTGAACCTTGTCCAGGAATGCACTGGCCAGAGCAAGCTCGTGAGTGGACAGGACCAGGGGGATCCCCTAGTGGGCAGAGGGAGCCTGTCACGGACGGGGAACCATGTGCCCCAGGCTCTTCCGGGGCCTCGCAGACTACACTTCCTGAAAAGGAATGGGCTGCTGCTGATGCAGGGAACAGACTCAAGACCTCTCGCTAGGTGTCCCTGAACCTGGCCCTGGACCCCAGCTGCCTCAGAGTCCCATGGCCATGAGTGGGGGCAGCTGAGGAGGCCAGGCGGGCAGTTCAGACCACCTGCAGCCTCTCTCACCACCTTGCCAGGGGCCAGTCTCCCTGTCGCCCCTCCAGCACTCCATGGAGATATACTTGGAGCTAGGACTATCTGTGCCCACGTGTATGTACACTCGTGTGTCTCCGTGCAGGCGTGTGTGCTCTGGCTGGGTGTGCATACATGTTCAGTCTCTGCCCAAGACACAGTCCAGTTGGCCCTGCAGTGATGTGACTGCCGGCATGTGACTGCTGGTAACCATTAAAAAAATGCTTCCAATGTACAAAATTTACCAAGGACACTGTCACAAAAGCCTGTGGACCCACCATTCAGAGCTATCACAAGTTGATGCTCTGCCGTTTGCCCTTCAGATGTTTAAAGAAACAAGCACACCAGGTACAGCCGGAGGGCCTGGCACATCCTCCTCTGCCCAGCCCCTGCTGCGGGGACCACCCTGGGGCTGCTGAGCCGGCACCTGTGTTCTCCGGCCCCTGGCCAGAGGCCGACTGTGTGGGGCCTCATCAGGGATGGCCAGCACCTCAGCAGCTCCTGACTTGAGAGGAGCGGCTCCTCTCTTTCCCTCCCCGGGAGCACTGCTGACATCACCAAGGGGCAGCCGGCGCCATCAGCTGTGCCCCGACCGGAGGATGCACAGCCCCAGCCTCACAGGGGAGAGACCAACTGCCTTCCCCATTCTGACCTGCCCAAGCCACGGCCTGACGCTTTGGGTGAGCGCTCAGGGACGGAAGGCGTTGCCCCGCTGCAATCCTGGGCCAAAGGGAGCAGCAGCAACACTGGCAGAGGACACCTGGCCGGCCTTACAGAGCCTCTTGCTGACTGTGACTTGGGATCAAACCACAAGCAGCCAAACCAGCGGCCTGCGCTTGGCTGCCTCGGCTGCAACACAGCCAGTCCAATCAGGACGGCCGCTAATCTCTCCGCACAGCTCAGCCTGTGCCCCAGAGCCATCAGCAGGCGGGAATGGCTGGGCCAGCCCCTAAGCCTGCAGGACCACCCCCAGCCACAGCCAGAGGGGAACATGACCCTCCACTCTCCCACCATGAGGTCACTCCGCCCCCTTCCCCGGCTCAGGGTCCCCACAGAGTTAAGCAGGAGTACCCACATCTGCGAACAGGTGGTCGGGGGTGGGCCCTGATAGACCCCACGGGGCTGGAGGCTGGACCCAGGGCAGGGTCCTCCTTACCAAGCCTCCTGGTGGCTTCTTTGCAGGGCTGTCTCTGGAGTAACCCTGCCTCTGTGTCCCACTGTAGGGAGGGAGGAATGGTGTGAGGGGAGGGGAGGTACTGGCAGGTCAGAGCCAGGGACTGGGCTCTGGAAGGGGAGCCCTCAGGTTGGCCTTAGGCCAGGGACCTCTGGCTTCACTCTCATTTCCAGGCACTGCTGTGCTGGAGGGCCAGGGACCAACCAGGGACCTCAGTCAGGCCCCCTCAGGGACGTGAGACTGATCTAATTAAGACCTCCAAATGGTGTGTCAGAAAGACTTGGCAGCCTACGAGGCGGGTCCCTGGTGTGAGGGCCTGACAGCAAGTGTCGTGCCCAGAGGCTGCTGTCACAGTCACTGGCCCAAAGGGAGGTTGCGGCCTCCATCTGCAGGAGGAGGCTGGGACACCGGGGCTCGTCAGTGCACTCTGCGTGGAGCTGCCTGAGCCCAGAGAGGCCACGACACAGCTGGATAAGCTGCCAGGCCTCACAGAGAACAGGAGGCCCTGCTGGGTGAGTGGCATGAGATCAGACAGTGCCTCCAAGCCGCTGTGGCCAATGGGAGCCGCTGGAGACAGCCCAAAGGCCCAAAGACCTTCCCTTCTGCCCAGGCGTCCACGTTTCAGAGACTCAGAGATGGCACACACACGGAGGGAGCCATCTAAGAGGGAGGCTGACTCAAGAGACGCTGACACCTGCGGGGAGAGGAGGGGCACCTGACCTGCGGGTCCCCAGTTCTCCCCACTGGGCACTCTGGGCAACGAGGGGTGCACTGTGGCCAACAGCTCTGGGAAGTTTCCGGGCCACACCTTAATTCAGTGACTCAGTCACCACAATCCAGTTCACAGTTTCAGGCAGAGACAACGCAGCCTGCCTGCCAACGTTCCGTTCCGAGGGTGGCCCAACAGGGAGCTCCCGCCACTCTCCCAGACATGCAGGGATGCCAGGCAGATGGCAGAGCACAGGCCCAGTGCACCCAGCAGGCACACACGCCCTGTGATCACAAACAAGTACGATGAGGGCACCCGCGGGTACAAGGCGGCCTCTTCCAAGGACAGAAACACCCCAGAGGCCTCCAGAGGCGGGCATGGGCTGAGCAAAACAGCTGGCTCTGGTGCAGCCCTCAGCAGGGCCACAGAGCAGCCAGACAAGAAACACGACCGGCCCAGGGCCCCAGACAGGGACAGGCTGGATGCGCGGCCCTGACCACATGAAGACAGAGGCAGGCTGGACAGGCGACTGACCACACACAGGAAGTGCAGTGCTCTCTCCTGGGGAGGGCTCACTTGCCACAGGAACCACCTGCCAGGGTTCCTCCTGGGCCACAGGCACATGCCAGGGACTGGCCTAGAGGACTCAGACCCAGCCGGCCACTCCAATCACTCCAGGCTCATTGCCCTGCTCACTGCAATGACAACCTCCCTCACCAGAGACAGGGCACCGTCCTCAAAAGCCAACGCTCTACAGGGCGATTCGACCTTAGCCTCCCTCAAAGCCAGAGCCAGGCCAAAGGACAGCTACATGACCCTCTTCTCACACAGGCAGTTCGGGCATACAGTGCTAGAGCCACCTGCCCAGGCGTGCACGCAGTACCGGGAGCCCAGTTCACCGAGACTCTGGCCTGCTGCTCCCATCTGCTCCCTGTCAGCCAGCAGAGGCCCAGGGTCAGTCCAGCTCTGTGCGCCCGAGCCTTGGGCAGGGGGTGGGGGGGTGTGCTCAGGAGTGCAGTCCCGGACGCTGCAAACCACAACTGTCGGGAGGCAGACTGGACGGCCGCCCTTCACCTGCAGAAAGAACCAGTGCCACATCCACCCAGGCACCCCATGGCCCAGCACCATGCTGGGCACCTGCCCTGGCCTTGCCCTTCGACCTCCACGCCAGCCCCTGGTGGTGCCAGCCACCAGGGAGGGGTCTGAAACAGAGAGGGGGAGTCACTCAACCATCTTAGCAAATTCTCCAGATTTTCACCCATCTTAGCAAATTCTCCAGATTCCTGAGGCTCTCAGCTCAGGACCCTGAGCCCTGCAGCGGGCTGGGACGTACACAGCACTGGCTCTGTGACCAGCCTTGGCCCGCCCTCCCTAGGGCCACCTGCCAGGGTTCCTCCTGGGCCACAGGCACATGCCAGGGACTGGCCTAGAGGACTCAGACCCAGCCGGCCACTCCAATCACTCGAAGCGGCCGGTCAACCCAAGCACAAAACCCAAGAGGATGAGGAGCAGATGCCCCTCGGAGAAGTCTCACCTGGGCACCAGGTCAGGGGCTGTGACAGCAGCAGGTGTGCCCCGGAATCACTCCTGCCCGAGCTGGAAAAGCACCCGAGGCCTCAACAGAGGCACCATCTTGGGGACTGGGAAACCAGGCAGGCAGCAGACAGCCAAGTGTGGGTGGCTGCCGGCTATGGGATTAGAAGGGCTGTGAGAAGCTTCCGGAACTTGGAGCCGCCACTCCATTCCCTGACTAAGCACTTGCCATATCAAAGCAAAGCCCTGAAAGTGAACTGCAGAAACTCTTTCACCACAGGGAAAACCACCTGCAGCTGAAGCCGGGAGGCCCTTCCCTCTGTGAAGTCTGCAGGAGCAAAGCCCAGGGCCGCCCCCGGCTGCGCGCACCGCTCAGCCAGAGCCGCAGGTACAGAGACCCACAGCACCAGAGGCCGGCTCTGACCCTGCCACTCCTCACTCCAGAAGCAGAGAGAACAAAGGGGCAGCCCCAGCTGCTCATTTAAAGCAAAACAGACTCTCTGGGCTTTTACCCCGGGCCAGGCTCTGGTTCAGAAGCAGGAAAGCTAACGCAGGCCAAGGCCGGCTCTCTGGTCTGGAGACCTGGGGCTCACTCGGAACAGCACGCTGGGCTAGAGTGAGGGGACGCTGCCAGGACTCCCACTCTTCCCAGGAAGAACAGAGCTCAGGGTTCTGCAGGAAATGAAGGGGGCGGGGGCATCCTCCACAGCGAATCAGGGGTCACTGCACCCGCATCCCCCCTCATCCCGCGGGGCTGAGAGGGTCTCCCCGTGAGGGCTGCACAGCCCGAGGCCGCCTCCCCAGCTGTGGGCGCTGCGGGGCCAGAGCTTCAGGCACAGAGAGACCCACAGGACTAAAGGTGGACTGCCCTGTGAGTAGAACAGGTGCCACAGAAGCTCCATGCCACATGGAAAGAAAAAGGGGAAGAACGCCGGGCGCGGTGGCTCACGCCTGTAATCCCAGCACTTTGGGAGGCCGAGGCGGGTGGATCATGAGGTCAAGAGACCGAGACCATCCTGGTCAACATGGTGAAACCCCGTCTCTACTAAAAATACAAAAATTAGCTGGGCATGGTGGCACGTGCCTGTAGTCCCAGCTACTCGGGAGGCTGAGGCAGGAGAATTGCTGGAACCCAGGAGTCGGAGGTTGCGGTGAGCTGAGATTGCGCCATTGCACTCCAGCCTGGGTAACAAGAGCGAAACTCCATCTCAAAAAAAAAAAGAAAAAGAAAAAGGTGGGAAGAATGGAAGTGGGGAAGGAATGAGAAGAGGAGGAAGGAGGGCAGGCAGGGTTGGCACCACTGCTTGCCTGGCAACCCTGGCCTCACACAGCCACAAGGCCACACCCAAGGGGGCCGGGCGGGAGGCCAGCAGAGAGAGGACAGGGTGGGACGCTGCTTGGCTGAGCCGAGCACCTCCACCCCCAAGCACAGACCGGGACTCCACCTCCCTGGGAGGGGCTCCGCCACTGAGGGCGGCTCATCCCCAGACAGCAGGGACAGCTCCGCCCATCTGCCCAGCCTGGGGCAGCAAGGACACACCCACGAGAAGGTGAGCAGGAACGGGAAACACTCCCTGCGCCCCTGCCCGAGGCTGAAGAGGAAGAACAGGAAACAAACTCAACACCCCACCAAAGAGACTAAAAATAAGACTGTGAAGGGCCAGAGCAATCCACCTCCCAATAACAGGGCTCAGCTCATGGAGAAGGCACACCCACACACAGGCGCTAATAACACAGCCTGCAAACACAGAAAGCAAAACCTACCCAAGCAACTGCTGAGTCCCTGCCCTGGGGAGAGAGACGCACGCCACGTCACTGATTGCACGAGTGGCCGCTGCACACCCCACGGGGCCTTACGGAATTCATCCCACAGGAGAGCTCAGTCTCAGGTCCCCCAGGAGCAGTTCATCGAGAAAAACTCACCAGGAGTAACTCAACTGCTGATCAAGGAGGACAGAGGAACTGTTACACGTTTGTGGAATATTCTACAGCAGTGAAAATGAAGGTACCCACGTGTGGCAAGAACACAGACGGACCCTAAGACTCGGTGAGAAAGGTGAGCTGCACAAATCTGTCTTCCTGTGGCACAGAGCCTGGATGTCTGCGTGGCCCTAGGCTCCTGAAAGCCCCGCCTCCCCTCCAGCCCCCCCCCATATGCTCCAGACCTTTCTCATTTCTGCAAAAACCTCGATTCTGTCCACCTCACACCTTCAGACACACCCTGTCTCCTCTCCTTCACCCCTCCGAACCCCCGAAGTCCTCCCTGCCCAGGTCCCCACTCCTGTGGCCCCTGCAGGCTGCACACCACCCCGAGATCAGGTGACGCCATTCACGACTGTCGCCACACCTATTGTCAAGAAATCCCCCAACACCCCAGGACAAAGATCTCCAGAGCTTCCAAGGAGGAAAAAGTAACACATAAAATCGGCACCAAAATGCCATCGAACACAGCAGCGGTGGAAGCTGGAAGTGGACGGTGTCACGGCCTCAGACTCCAAACATGGAGCATCTCCCACCTGGAATTCCAAACCGCTAAGCCACCAGCGCCAGGCAGAAACATTGGCAGACACACACTAGCTCAAACACACGCTCCATTCACCCACTCAGGAACCTAATACAGAAAAAGAAAGAAAGAAAAAGACGATTCCCCGAATGGTGGGAATAATACAGGAAGAGTAAAGGTGCGGGCTCCAGAAAACACGGGCTCCAACCCGGGAGGAGAGACGCTGCCTCTGCATAGCCCAGCAGCCTAGGAGGGAGCAGGACGGCTCCAAAAGGAGAAGAAACAGACTGCCCTCGCCAGCCAGCAGCAAAGCCAGAGCGAGGGAGCGGCCAAGGTTTTGGGAAGAAATGTGTGACGGTACACTGAAAATGAAGGGAACAAAGAAGCGAGTCCGGCCAGGCGGGGTGGCTCATGCTTGTCATCCCAGCACTTTAGGAGGCGAGGTGGTCAGATCACCTGAGGTTGGGAGTTCAAGAGCAGTCTGACCAACCTGAAGAAACCCCGTCTCTACTAAAAATACAGAATTAGCAGGGTGTGGTGGCATATGCCTGTAATCCCAGCTACTCAGGAGGCTGAGCCAGGAGAATCGCTTGAACCCAGGAGGTGGAGGTTGCAGTGAGCCGAGATGGCACCACTGCACTCCAGCCTGGGCAGCAAGAATGAACCTCTGTCCCAAAAAAAAAGAAAAAAAGAAGCAAGTCCATTATTAACTCCAGAAAAGCAAAGGCGCCATAATAAACATCATAGATTCATATCACATTAATACCAAAAAATCAGTCCACTGGACTTCATTAAAATTAAATACTTTTGTTCTAAAAACACTATTACGGAGCCGAGCACAGTGGCTTACACCTGTAACCCCAGCACTTGTGGGAGGCCGACGCAGGTGGATCACAAGGTCAGGAGATTGAGAACAGCCTGGACAACATGGTGAAACCCCATCTCTAGTAGAAATACAAAATTAGCCGGGCGTGGTGGCACATGCCTCAATTCCAGCTGCTTGGGGGGTGAGGTGGGAGAAGCGCTTGAACCTGGGAGGCAGAGGTTGCAGTGAGCTGAGACCGTGCCACTGCACTCTGGCCTGGGCGACAGAGTGAGACTGTCTCAAAAAGAGAAAAAGCCACTATCACAAAACAAAAGGCCCACCAGACTGGAATGAAACGTGCAAAATGGATTCCTGGCAAGGGACTTCTATCTAGAGTATACAGAACTTTTATAACCGGAGAGGACAAAACCCAAGTGAAATAAAGGGGGAAGATTCAAACACCCACTTCACTAAGAGAGACAAACAAGTGGCCAGCGAGAACATGAAGAGAGGCCCCACATTAATCAAGGAAATGCAAATTCAGGAACGCCCCAAACTAAAAACATCCAAGTGTCCATCAGCAGATGAGGGTATGACATGCACATGCGGGCCCTGCAGACGACGAGACGCAGTGAACCCCTAACACACGTGCAGGGCGAGGCTCAGAATAACCAGGCACACCCGAGGAGGCTGGACGGAAAAAGAACACACGCCGTATGGTTCCGCTTCTGTAAAACTCTAGCAAAGGCACGATAAGCTACAGTGACAGAAAGCGGATCAGCAGTTGCCTGGAGATGGCGGGGGGAGGGCCCAAGGACTCGGGACAGGAGGGAGGGAGGGACAGACAAGTTCACTGTCGTGACCGTGGCCACAGCTTCACAGGGGTACACACATCAGAACTCATCACACTGGACACTCAGACACGTGCAGTTTATTACACTTCAGTCATACCTCAATAAAGCTGTGCAGTGATCACAGTATACTGCCTTGGCCATAAAAAGGATTTATATCATCAGCTAACACCATACGTGGGTTTAAACAAAAATTGCGATAATTATATTGGGTGCGGCAAGGGACAGCATAAAAAATCTAAGTCCAAATTCTTCCATAGGATTTGGAACAGAGGAGGAGGAGGAGGAATGGCACAGACCTGCCCTCTGAGACACACAGCCGAGGGAGCAGCCTCCACGCAGTGCGACGTGGGCGCATCAGGAGGGTGGGAAGGGACAGGCTTGGTTTTGAATGAGGATGTGCCGCTTTCATAAAAATCCAACTCCCAGCCATCTGACCCAGCAATTCCAGTTCCAGTGCATGCCCAGGAGAGGAAAACACGCTCGCAGCTGCCAGAAGGTGACAGCAACCCCAAATAAATGATATGCCCCCCACCATGCAACTGGTCATCGTAAAGCAGAAACAGGAATGAGGCCCTGACAGGGCTACAGCATGATGGACCCTAAGCATGTGCTCAGGGAAAAGGGTCAGACACAGAAGGTCACACCTTGTACAACTCCACGTGTATGAAATCTCCACAATGGGCCAGCCCAGAGACAGATGCAGAGGCGTGGCTACGAGGGGCGGGGAGCAAGGGGATGAGGGAGTGACCGCTTAATCTGTAAGGGGTTTCTTTTTGGGGTGATAAAAACGTTTTGGAGTTAGATGGGGTAATGGCTGCACACTGTAAATACACTGAACCCACAGAACTGCACACTCTAAAGGCGTGACTGCATGGCATGTGAATGGTGTCAATAAAGCCGCTACTAGGAAAAAACCCTGACCCCCAGAGCAAGGCTGGCATCTGGCTGGCCCTCTGCGATGCAGACGGGGGGCTCCAAGCTCCAGGAGGAGCCCTGGGAGAGACTCCAGAAGCCCACAGGTAGACAGACACTCCCTCCTTCCTCCTTCTCCAGGGGGTTCCCCCGATCCTCCTCCTCGAGCCCATGGGAGGCTCAGCGGCTTCTTGCAGTCAACCACCAGGGACTGTGCTAACAGAAGTTCTGGAATCCCACTAGTTTCGGACACACCCACCCCTCACTGTCGGCCACACACAGCCTGGAGTTCCCCACGGGCAGCCCCTCATGCGAAGACAGGGAGAAAGCATGCGGTCTTCAAGCACATCTCCCAGCACGCGATTAATTACGTAAGACAACGCCTCCTCGGCCGGGTGTAGTGGCTCATGCCTATAATCCCAGCACTCTAGGAGGCTGAGACGGGAGGATCAGTCCAAGTGGTTTCTCCAGCAACTCAGGTTTCCGGAGTGGCGAGGGCCACTCTGCCGGCCACGGCCTGCTCCGGAAGCAGCAACTGAGCACAGGCCCAGCCAGTCCGGGGTCTCCCAGGTGGGCAGAGGAAACCTCAGCACCACCCTGCTAGATGAGGGGACCGTGGAGGCATGGACTCCGCCTGAGCCACACCTGTGGCACCACCACACGGGCCCTGACTTTCCAGGTTTCATACTGGATCCCTTGACGTAGACGTCGCATGAGCCATCACAGAAAATTTGCAGAACATAGACAAAGCGTCAACAGCATAACCTGGCTGCCAGGAAATCCACCTGCCCACGCTGCTGGGGGTCTTCCTTGGCGCCACACTGCACGAGGGCTTGCCTTTCTCACTCTTTTTAATACCGGGAACAAATCCCCACACCATCTAATCCCATCATCCAAGACACAGACCCCGTGTCAGCTGTTCCAGTTTGCTGGGAATGCCTTTGAACATGGGTCTGCCTGCTCGTCCTCACCCCAAGCTGCAAGGCCTCCGGGGGACAGGCACCCTCCGCCCACTTCCAGCAGGGTGTGCGCCCCTCGAGGGAGCTCCAAGGGTGACCATCATTAAAATATTTTCCTATTTGACAGGAAAAACCTAATCCCAAATCAAAAAGGGGGGGGACACAGGACAGGGCCCTAGCTGCCTGAAGACACCAGGCGACCGCCAGGCGGAGTCTCACCGAGTTCTTTGGAGCCCTGGCTCTCGCTGGCCAGCTCCCCCATCTTCACCAGGGCGTCAAAGTAGCCTTTGGCTGCATATGTCACACCTGGAAGAGAAGAGAAGCCAGCGGTTATTTCCCCCGTGGGGGACAGATGACAAGACCCTCAGCAAAAACACAGCAGTCACGGCGCACACACAGGCCAACTCCATCTCCTGCCCAGACAAGCCTGGAGAACACCCAACTTGCCGGGATTTCTGGGTTGGACACAACCCATCTGTTGTTGATATACTTACTTCACCCCAATCATGAGGGCTCCCTTGACTCTAAGAACACAGTTACTGGTTCAGGTCCTGAGCTATTCAAGTCAAATTGCCGAGTGCTGATCCCTATCACATGCTATCAGGCAGGGAGAGGGGAGGGAGGGAGACAAAGAACCAAGCCCAGGCAAGGAAGCTGCAGGGCCGGGCAGCAGGAAGCCGATTCCCTATAGAGGCCCACGCTGAGCCTGCAGCGGGAGCTCTATTTCACGTTGCTTCACGGTGTCAGACCAGGACTCCCGCTTGGGAGCAGGTCACAGCTGCTCAAAGGAGACTTGGTCTTGTCGCTGCCAGAGGGGCCTCCCATCACCTCAGAGGCAGAGTCTGACCCAATCAGAAGAGGGCGTGAAGGGCTCCAGCAGCTGAACTCCTCCCCAGCCACAGGGCTGGAGCAGGCTCCAGGAGAGCCTGGGTCTCCTCCTCAGGGACCCTGGGGAACACCTGGCAAACCCCTCCACCTGACAAGGAGCCCCACCTGACCTCCAGGCTGCAGAAAGGGCGAAGCAAGGCCCTGGAGAGCAGCGTAATTACAATTTCTGATCCATTTTCCGCAGAACCCACTTAGGGGCTTATCACTGGGCACGCTATCAAATTTTATTTATATACTTTTCAATTAAGAGCGAACGTGCTCTGCGGCACAAGGCCGTGTCCGCAGGGGAATGGAGGGCTGCTGTGGCCTGGGAGGGTGGCTTCCTAAAAGAAAGCAAAGCGGCACAAGTGTGACTCCCGGGCAGCTGGCTGCGGCTACGGTGCTGGTGCTGCCGGGACAGCCGCGCTCATTCCTTCGAGGCCATCGAGGACCAAAGGAGGAGGAAGGAAAGCTCCGAGTCTACACTCAGCCCGCCGCCCTCATGAGGAACCAAACGGGCAGAAAGGCCTGGAAGGAACCCGAGTCTTGGCAGCATCAAAGGACTGACTGAAGTGGAAGGGCCTGCTCGCCCGGAGGAGGCAGGCACAGGCCCCGGCCCCGCCACGGCCCATTCAAAGTGGCTTCCACACCACTTCCCTGCGTGGGTGGCCGGGAACGAACCCACCACTCGGAGCCACATGAGGGCTACCACAGACTCGCCGTTGACCAGGCCACCAAGTGTCGTGCAGACGAGTGGCTCGGGAAAAAGAAGCCAGTCTACAATGAGCAAGAGCAGCCCCATCTCCAGGGGTGGGACCATCTGGACTCCAGATTCCCATCCGTAATGCCCCCACGATTCAGACCCGGCTGGGAAGAGATAGACAACTGGCCACGTTCACAGGGATGGGAACGAGCTGGGCTCGGAGAATCTGCACGCCGCCGGCCGCGGCCAGAGACCATGGGATCGCCAAGGTTGCAAGCCCTCTGCACCCACCCTCAAGCCAGGCCTCAGCCTTCCTACTCTGATTCAGGAGTCTCATCCCAGAGCCAACATCTCACACCAGAGGCAAAGGCAGCTCTCCCTGGGACCCCCGGGAAGTTGCCCAGCAAGCGGGGAGCACCGTAGGGGGCAAACCAGGTGCAACTGCTACCAGGAGGCCACGCCAGCTCTTGGAGCAGCCACAGGCTCTGCTGCCGACTTCCACTACCTTGACCGAGAGGCTCCTGGCTGGGGGACAGGGGTCAATGCCATAGCCGGGATCTACACTGTCATTCAGATCCTGCAGGCCGGGCGCGGTGGCTCACACCTGTAATCCCAGCACTTTGGCAAGCCGAGGCGGGCAGATCACGAGGTCAGTAGATGGAGACTGTCCTGGACAACATGATGAATGAAACCCAGTCTCTACTAAAACGCAAAAAATTAGCCAGGCGTGGTGGCACGTGCCTGTAATCCCAGCTACTTGGGAGGCTGAGGCAGGGGAATTGCTTGAACCCAGGAGGTGGAGGTTGCAGTGACCTGAGGTCACACCGCTGCACTCTAGCCTGGCAAAAGAGTGAGACTCCATCTCAAAAAAAGACAAAAAGACGCTGCAGATTTCTGCTAGAGAAAGAACAGCTCCTTAGGACAATTTTGATGACCAGGCCCCTGCAGAGGAGGGGCAGGGTGGAGAGAAACGAAGCTGTTCCTGGGGCAGCCACGGGGGGCCCCCTGCAGGGTGGGGCCCTAGGGAGTTCCATGTCCCCTTCATGCCCACAAGGAAACACGAAGGCCACCTCCGCTAGACGTGGCAGGCAGGCACAACTGGCCCACCAGAGAGCTGAGGAGGAGGGCAGTGCCAGGGACAGGCCTTCTGCTGGGTGCTCGGGTGGGATGCTTTGTCCCCAGGCGACAACGAAGTAAAGGTGGTAGAAAAAGAACGAGGACTGACCACCGCCGGCCCCCTCCTTGCTACTTCTAACCTGGCACCAAAACTGGACAACCAACTCCACCCGACCCGTGGGTGCCAAGACACCAGGAAGCTGTGGAGGAGCCGCAGATGTGGGGCGCATCTTGGGAAACACATCATCTCCTCCCTGCTAGGGGGTGTGGACTCTGCTTATGAAGACGCTGCAGTTGGAAGAACAGACATGGTCAAGGGTACAGGGAGCCCGGTGTCACTGCCCAATAACTGCAAGTCCCCAACCATGGCAGGACTCAGCCATGAGCACCTGCGGGGCCAACGGGGCAGGCACGGAGGGCTTCTGGAGACAAGGAAGAAACTGCCCACCGGGACAGGAAGACCTAAGTGCACCCAAGGCCCCGAGGCGGAGCGCCTGGATGGGGTGGGGGCAGTGGTAAGCGTCTCAAGGAGACGGTGGGAAGAAAGGAACAGCCCTGGAGCCCCCAGCCCCCCACGCCCTCCGTCCTGGCTCTCTGTGGGCAGGAACTTCAGGGTGTTCACTCATCAGAGAGGTGACGCAGGTCCCAAACCCAAAGCCACTGCAGCTACCAAGAGCTTCATCCCAGCCCCGATCCCACAGTTTCCACACGATTCTGAGGGCCTGACATCAGTACCCTTCCTGCCTCCAGACGCCACAGGACAAGAGCAGCCTGCACAGCCAGGGGCGTGCCACCACGGTGACAGCAGACGGTCCAGAGCACAGGGCTACACCGTCACTCAGAGAGCCTCTGTCAGGCTACGTTTCTGGAACCAAAGACCTCCTTTCGCTCCTGACCAGGCCCCACGGGCTATGCCAAGTCCATCTGCCAACCCGGGAAGCAGCTCCCACCCCACGGGGCCCGGGAACAGTTCTACCTGCCAGCGCCTTCTCATAGTTCTTCCCCATGGCGATGAAGTTCCGGAGGCTGGGGTTGAACTGCTCCATGATGGTCTGGAAGAAAGCAGAGAAGAGAAGAAACGGCATTACTGGCAGAGGTCACCCTGGTGACTCCGAACGGTCCGAACACAGAGGAGAAAACCCAGAGCAGGCATCGCCTGCTGCGGGTCAAGACCACAGACGCTCAAGCTGGGCTTCCCAGGTTCAAATCCCGGCCGTGCCCCTGACCAACCTGAGCCTTGGTTTTCACATCTCTACAATGGGGATGAGACGAGACCCTGCCGCAGAGAGGTGCTGGGATCGAAGGAGCGCGTCTGCACGGTGCGGCAGGCGGTACCCAACCGGCGCTCCAACGCACCGCGGCCAAGGCGCTGTCCCGCTGGCGGCTGAGTCAGCCCGGAAGGGCCCCTCACAATCGCTCCGCTACCCCGGCGCCCTCTCTCACTAAAATCCTACTCAACACATCAATTACCAAGCATCAGCTCTGATTAGTGCCATCACAGCCTGATCTGCAAATGCCACGCTATGAATAATCCAGCGGCTCTGGGTCTGTTTGCCCGACGGACGGGCATCTTGGTGCCAAGATCAGCAGTTCTTAGACTCAAGAAATTAGATTTTCACTGGCAAGGCCAAATAAATGTTTTAATTACATGGCATAAAAACAGGCACACACAAACAACCGCCAAATGAGAATTCTACCAGCACAACACGCACTGACTGTCAACAGCCAACCCCCGCCAGCAAGGGCCAGGGAGCAGCTCCAAGAGAAACTCCGGCTCAGCCGCCACCTCCTGTCTCTTCCGGTCGTTTGTTGTGATGTGATCCTGAGCCTTCCTGAGGATCACAGGAAGGGAAGCCACCCAGCCCAGTCAGCCCCAACCTGTGGGCAAGGGGGTGGGGAGGGAAGGGCAACTCCATCCTCCACCCCCTCCCAGCACCTGGCCTCAGCCTCCGCAGCCATCAGGTCGGATAAAAAGGGCATTTAGGGACAAGAAAGCCACTCCCTACCATAGCATCTGGCTCCAGAAAACCCACTATTTGACATGTGCTCCATCCCCTGCCCTGAGAGATGGCCAGGGTGTGTGCTCTTGGGGAAATGAGGCCCCAAGTTCTGTGCTACCACGAGGGCTCGCAGCAGGCCGGGTGCACCTCAGTTCTGCGCCTGCTGGAACCTCAGGTGGTCATGTTACCCAGCCAGGTCCCAGGGCAGGTGCCCCTTCCTTCCTGGATGCAACGAAGGTGAGAGCATCTCTGTGTGCTAGACCACAGCCCATATAAACGGGGGTGGGGGACGCAGCGGCCACCCAGCCACACCAAGTTCTGTTCTCGCAGAGTCAGTATCTCATAGAGAGGGCAGGACGAGGGGGCCAGGGGTTCCGCGGAAGTGAGACAGGCATGCTCAGCAAGACGTGGAGGGCAGGCAAGGAAGCACTTCCCATGCCAGAGAGCAGCGGGCAGACCGAGGCAGGCCCACGACGAGTTCCTAGGAAAGCAGGACCCGGCACGGGGGTGGAAGGGTCCCAGGGGAGGCAGGAAGAGGAAAAGGAGGATGAGACAGCCCAAGACCAGGCTGCACGAAGCTACGGAGGGCCTGAGCAGAGCGACGGGCCAGCTACGTTTAGAGATCCCACTGGGTCGGGTGCAGTGGCTCACATCTATAATCCCAGCAATTTGGGAGGCAGGGGTGGGAAGATCACTTGAGCCCAGGCATTCAAGACCAGCCTGGGCAACATGGCAAGACCCCATCTCAACAAACAATTTAAAAATTAGCTGGGTGTGGCGGTGCATGCCCATAGTCCCAGCTCTCCAAAAGGCTGAGGTGGGAGGATTGCTTGAGCCTGGAAGGTCAAGGCTGCAGTGAACCGTGACTGTGCCACTGCACTCCAGCCTGAGTGGACAGAGCCCGACACCGTATCCAAAAAAAACAGAACAAAAGAGATCCCTCTGGCTGCTCAGGGAAGACCAGATTTTACCCAAGGGCTCTGGCATATGCTGGGAGACCCATCAGAGGTTCTGGGATTGTCAGAGGAGAGGAGAGGCAGGTGCCACGCAGGCCTCTGTTCTGGGGACGGGGACGCCACAGCACAGCAGGCTTAGCACTAAGAAAGCCCTTAGCGCTGAACCAGGAGCCTGGACACCTTCATTCCCAGGAGCGCTGGGGAGCGAGGGCAGGGAGACCACACAGGGAATGGGGTAAGACGGGTCCAGTGCCCAGGAGAACATGAGCCACAGACGACAGCTGAGAGTTACCAGCAGAGAGGTGACTGCCGGGACCTGGAGCGCTGTCGGCGGCCCGGTTCAAACTGACCGCGCAGACGGGGACGGCGGCGAAGGCGGGTCAGGGAGTGCTGCTGGATGTATGTTTATTGTAATGAAATCCAGCAAAAGTGGGGCATCAGCCAAGTGAGGTGGGTGCGGCTGGGTCTGGTGCTCTGGTGTGAGTGTGCTTGTGTTCTGCATGCACAACTGCATGCACCTGTGTGTGCAGACGCAGGCATGTGTGTTTGTGCGTGCGTTCACGTGCGTTCCTGTGTGCATGTATATATTTGTGTGTGAGGCGCTGCTGAGCTACAGCATTAAACGTGTTTCTCGCCCTATGTGACACAGGTGTGAAAATGCTACCACAGAGACTGGGCGTGCCAGAGCAGACCCCTCGCTCACAAGAGCCCCACGTGCTTGGCTCCAGGACTGTGAACCCCACAGGCTCCTGGGCAGGACCCTGGGCGGAAGAGGAGGCTCAACCTGAGCCCCATTAACACCCTGAGCGGCAGGAGAAACAGGCCAGGAGCCAGCCAGTGCCAGCCAAGGCGGGTCAGCACGGCAGCCACGCGCACCGCGTGATGCACCGGGCAGCCTCGAGGTTTCGCTTCCTTAGTGCAGCAGCTGAGCTCACTTGGAAGGAATGAGGGGGCAGCCGCCAGGCCACCTGGGCATGGCCATGCCTCTGTCTGCAAGACAAGGGCAGCGCCCAAAGGCAATGGCAGCGGCATGGATTCCACTGAGCTGAAATTCTAAGTGGGGACTCCCCTTCCAGGGCAGAAGGGCTAGTTCTTTCTTCTGCATCTGCATACAGTGCCCAGCCCCTGGGCCAAGAGAAGCCTTCTGCGGAGCCCTGCCTCAGGCACCTGCAGCAGCTGTCGCCCACCCTCTTCCAGGCTCCTCCCTCTCCTGGGAACCACAGGAGAAGCACAATGGCCCATGAAGAGCCCAGCGCCTCTGGTGGGAGCCCAGCTCCCGTCAGGCGTCTCTCTGAGCCCCGACTGTTCCATTCCATCGTCCTAGAGCTATTCCAACCCTGCGGGCCCATGTGGACGCCCCCAGCATGAGCAGAGCCCGCTGTGGGGCACACCTGCAGTCCAGCCTCCACCTCCACCTCCGACGCCGGCTCCCCTAACCAGGTCAAGGTCCTAGTCTGGCGGTCTGTAGCCAATGGGCTTTGCAGTGCCCGGGGGAGTCCCCAGGTGGAGGCAGGGGAGCCAATGACAGGAAGCTCCAGCTCCTCTGGAACAAACACCCACAGCAGCAGCACCGGGTGGAGAACTCTGTTTTCAGTCACACCAATGTGGCTTTTCAAGTCACTGAACAAGTGTCTCTCTTCGCAGGATGCCACCAGGAAGGACCTGAGCTCGGATGCTCCGACATCCAGATGCCCTGACAGTGCTGGGGGGCGGGGAGGTCTGTGGGCTTTAAAGGGGCTAGTATCAACACCAAAGGGCGGCAAAACAGAAAAGCCCAGGCCAGGAGGGAGAAACTGCACAAGAAAATGACTTCCTGCCCTCAGAAGGGCCACCCCCGCGCAGCGGGTCTGAAGTGAGTTTCAAGCCCAGCTGTCCACACTGAGGGTGCCCAGGGCCGCACTGGGCCGTCCTCACGACGACAACAAAACTCAAGGGCTCCCAGGCGGTCACAGGCACAGAAAGAGCTCCCGGGGGCCCATGCTGTGACCCCGTCCCCGCTGCCAGGACAGAAATCCTACACCATGAGTAGCCACCACACTGTCCTCAAACTCTAGGACCTGTGTGGCGGCGCGCACGGAGCTCTGCTGTGCCCCGGTGACCGCGCACTGACTCCCTGGGCAGCACGCCCGGGCAGACGCGGACTTCCGCCGACTCGTGCGTTCGTTCACTATTCACCAGGGAACACTTTTCGCACCCCAGGTGGGGTCCTGGGGTGCCTGCCCACAAGGGGTTCCCAGACATGCCGTGCAAGGCTTCCCTCCTAGAACACAGGCCACGAAGGGCCAGGTGAGAAGCCCCTGCCCAGGGATGCTGGCAGGCTCGGCTGCCCTCCTGCTGGGACGCCCATAGAGAAGGATGTCTCACAGGCCCTGGACGGCATGGACCCCAGCTGTCCCTACTGCAGCCCCTAGGGACCCCAGCTATGCATTTCTGCAGGTACGAATGGGAGGGCCATGTCCCCCAGCTGCAGAGGTGGCCGTTAGGGAATGCCGATGAGCCCAGGGAGCCCTTCTGGCTGGCGAGCTGCTGGACACTGCTGGCCAGCCTGGAGACTGACGGCCAGCATGATTTAGTGCCGCGGGCTGGCCAGGCCAGCGCGGGCACAAGGCCACAGAACCCCTGTAGTCGCCACCCCCTCCCAACTTGGGGAACACGGGGAGGGTGGCCAATACATTTAGAGAAGAGAGCTCTGCCAAAGGACTTTGCTCTCCTGCCCACTCCGGGCTGTGCTGGGGTCCACCTTCCGCCCGCCCGCTCAGGAATTCTGTTTACCCCCCAGCTCTCCCTCCTGTGACGCAGCCTCTCTAGCACTTTCCTGGCAGGAGGGCCACAAACAAAAGCAGTTCCTCCACTGACAGAGTGACCTCCCCCTTTCCTCCAGCCCCTCCAGGCAGATGCCAGGTGGGCGCATCCAGACAGACCCTGGGCCGTCGTGCGTCTGTACCATATACCCACATGTGCACGCGTGTTTACCTGTGTAAGTACACTCACGCGTGTGCTAGACACATGTGCCTGTGTGTGGTCAGGCTGAACCATGTTTCCCATCCACTTAGAAGAACAAACTAAAGAGAAAAGGTTGATGCTGGGACCCTCCTGGCTGCCTTAAAGCCTCATCACCTAATCCTCACCCGGCCCCGCCGTGAGAGTCCCTGTCCCATCTTACACACGGGCAAGGTGAAAGTGAGGCTCAGGAACGCAGGGGCCTGCCCACTAGCTCCTGATGGAGCCCAGAGTCCTGGCTCCAACCCTGCTGCCCACACGGCCAGCCTTGGCCCTCTGTCCCCATCGGCCCTGGTGCTGCACCAGACAGGCTCCCTGAGGCCACATTCCAGCAGTATCAGGTAAAGGGTGACTCTATCCGCCTGGCCTCTCCTAGGACAGCCAATGCCCAGGGCAATTGACTGCTTCAGGGAGGGGCCCTGCCCACCCACTCCCTCACCCAGAAACCGCCACAGCTCCTGAGGGTCCAGGCTGCTGTTACCCACTGGATCACCGCCCTCACTTCCACCTCTGTCCCAGCAGGCAGAAGCAGGTGCCAGTTGCGGGGCCAGCAGTGCCAGAGAAGACTCCCTCAGCCCACTGTGCCACCATGGCCACGGCATGAGGGCCCCACATACAGACACAGGCCCCACACACAGACACGGACCCCACAGCACTCACAGCTCTGGTCCATGTAGACCTGGTGAGCCCCTGCCTAGGACACCAGGCTCCAGGGAAGGGAGCACAGGACAAGGCTGAGCCCGGAAGCCCCAGGCCACATGTCCAGCACGGAGGTGGGAGGGGCAGTAGGGGCCGGGCAGCACGTGGACAGTGTCCTGCCAGAAGGACTTCAGGGTTTGCTGTCTGGGGGCCACAGGCTCAGTTCCCTTGGCTGCCAGAGAGGTTTGGGGGCTCCTGTAGGCAGAGAGCATAGGGAAGGTGGCACAGTCCTCCAGGGCCACTGCTGACCCCATACACAGGAGCACTGATGAGCTCCAGACCCTGGGAGCTGGCTCACGGGGCAAGAGGATTGGGGCTGTGGGGTGTGAAGGAGCCTGGCTGGAGTGGTGTGGAAGGTGCTGTCCCCCTCTAAAAACTTGGACACCTGTCCTGGAGGATCCTTCCTTTAGGAATAAAACCAACTCCAGGAGCCCAGCCAGGAAGGCTGCCTGGAGGAGGCATATCTTGAACTGCATCTTGCTGGGTTCGAGTCAGAGAAAAACTACAAATGCTATGCATGGATTTAGAACCAGAAGCATGGAAGCTTCTGGAAGGAACTGCCCCGCAGGGTGAGGACGGGGGACGTTCTGCTGGAGCCTGCAGAACGGGATCCCAAGGGGAACGGTGACAAAGCAGGCAAGACAGCACTCTCCTCCTCACCCTCTGCAGCCAGGGGTGCAGCAGCTCTGCCTCTCTGTGGGTAACAGTGGGGACCCCACAGCACAGGGCAGGAGGAAACTGTCTGGCCAAACCCCTCTGCCAAGCCAGGGGCCCCCACCCGAGCCCCCCAGGCCATGAGAACCCAAGGAACTCAGGTCTCAACTGGGGTCGGGGACAAGGGCGGCAGGAGCGCACTGGAGGCCAGGCCGGAGGCATGAGGAGAGGCGCTGTGGAGGACTCTAGGTGTCAGAAAGGAGGTGCCTCTCTGGAGGCAGGAGGGGAGCCAGTCTGTTCAGAACAGACGGAGCTGGTCCCCCACCCTGCCCCAGGGGGTCAGGAGGGGCCACCAGATTCTCCAAGGGTGGCTTCAGCATGGCCTGGCTGACCCAGACTCCCCCAAAGCCACACAGGACAGACAGGTGGAAGGGATAACCCAGCCCCTCCTGGAAGCCTGAAGGGAGACCCTCAGGGCAAGTCCCACCCATACCAGGGACTCCTGCAGGGCTCAGGGCAGCCTGGCCATGGATCACAGGGGTCAGGGGTCAGTGTGAGGGGCTGGGATGTCCCCAGCCTAAGATGGTAGCCCCAGTTCTCAGCCTCCAGGACCACCCTGAGAAAAGCCATTAACATCATAATAAAGTGACTCCTCATGTCTTTGGCACGGTGCCCAGATATGACCAGAGGCGCAGGTGGCCTCCCGTCAGGAGGGGCCAGAGGTCCAGGGACTCCTTCCCTCATGCTGCCTGCCCTACCCATCAGAAGCCTGGGATTCCCCAGGACAGGGACCATGGATGCAACAGCTAAAAACAACATGGACAAATGCCAACCCTCAGGCCAGCTCCTGAGCCAGGCGCTTCTGCCCTCCGCCTATGAGAAGGGCCACACGGCCATTCTCCTGGGCCCCCAGTCCCAGCCTGGGGCCCCGCTTCCCTTTCAGGGTTGTGGCAGCATCGCCCTCCCGTGGGCCTTGGACACCCACAGGCCCTCTGCAAACATTCTCCTGGGATCTGCCACTCTCAGGAGCCCCAAGTCTGAGCCCTCCTAAACGAGGTCCCCAGGAGCAGAGGTCCACGAGGGCAAAAGTCAGATGCCCCAACCTGGCCTGCATAAAAGGAGCCGTGGCCCAGCAAGGTCCAAACACAGCACCAAGCAGCCTGGCCACTTCCTTCCTGTCCCAGAGGCACATCCTGCCCGCCCAGCTTCCCAGCTTCAACAGAGACATGGCCCCTGACAGACACCTTCCAATGTCCGGCCACCCGGGCCTGGGTCACAGAACTTATCAGCGACTGCTCAGCCTCACGGGGTATCCGGCCCACCCGGAACGATGCATTCTGGCTGCCTTTTGCCTGTGGCCGGCACTTAGCTGGCGCCTCCCCAGCCGACTGCTCGTCCAGTGGAATCAGCTGCCCCTATGGAAATCTTCTCCTTGTCATAAACTGCGGGCTGCTATCTGACTAAGGTCGGAGGGAAAACCATCATGGGCCCCCAGTACAATCAGCCTGCAGACAGACAGGTGGCCACCTCTAGACAGCAGGGAGGACTCGGCCTCTCCAGGAGCTGCTGCACCAGCGTTGCGGGGTGGGGCCCTCTGGGTGTCACGGCTGAACTGTGTCCCCTCCCCAAACATACATGCTGAAGTCCTAACGCCGGCATCACAGAGTGCGACTGTGTTTGGAAACGAGGTCTTTACGGAGACGATTAAAGTAACTGGGGTCACAGGGTGGGCCTTTTCCTAAGGCCCCCATATGACTAGTGCCTCATAAAAGGGAAAAGGCCACAGCTGCCACAGGGATGACTGGGCGCTGCGGCCATCCTGTCTGTGCCCCAGTCTGTGGCACCACGTCAGTCCCCCTCAAACGCGGAGAGGCCCGGTCACTAGGTCACTCACTACCACCAGTCACAGAACCAAGTCTGGTCACCGCCTGGCCTGCGTTCACCCCCGAGGCCACGGTCCCATCCTCCCCTGTGAAGGCACTGGCCGGGTCTTTAGGGCTGGGCTCATTGCTGAGGAGCAAGTGTGGCCAGGCAGGGAGGCAGGCTTGGAATACCTCAACCGCTCCTCCGCCCGCCAACCTCAGGCCAGGCAGGTGGGAGGTGTCGGCCCCGGGCTGCGGCTAGACAGCAGCACAGGCACCCAGGAAAGCAGAGAGCAGCAAGAGCCTGGGAGCGGGGCCTCCCTGCTCTCCACCACTGACCCCTGACCTCTGACCTCTGAAGAACTTTCAATGGTACAAGCTAACGATCACAGCCACCACTTACCCTCTATATTCTCTGCCACGAAAGACGCTATTGTCTCACTGAATTAATGAGAAAACGGGTCCAGCAGGGAGACGCCTGCCTGAACTCCTCAAACTCCTGGACGGAAGGACAGCACCACACACCGCTGGAGAGTCAGAGGGCCCCGGAGTTGGCCGGCCGGATTCAACGGGCTCAGACACTCCAGCTGATGGGTGAGGACACACTTCTCCCCCCCGACCGAAGATCCCGTCTTGCGGGGACACCCACGACCCACACAGGAAGCAACGGCAACAAGGCTCCCACGACAACGCCCAGGGCAGTGTCCGCTGTGAGCAGTGGCACGGCCTGACGGGTGCCAGGACGCTGCAGGGCCAGAGTGTGAGACACAGTGACACCGCCCAGGCCCCCGGCATCCCAGCTTCACAGCCACCTCCCAGATGGGACTCCTGCCGCCGGTCCACCGCAGCCCAGGGCTCTGTTCTACGGCCTGGGGCCGCCAAGGCCCTGGAGTCTCAGCCCAGGGGCAGGACAGGTGGAAGCTTACACTCCATCCACACCTAGACTGCGTGAGGATGGGCCTTCCGTGGCGGCAGGGAGCCAGTGGAGGGGGACACAGGCCTCCTCTGCCAGAGTCGCCCAGGGAAGAGGGACAGGACAGGCCCCATGACATGCCCAGAGGAAAAAGGGGTATGGAGGGACCCACATCCATTTCAGGCGGTGGCATCTCGGCCTCCGCCACACCCACTGGTTTAAAAGCCCCACCAAGACGGCACACAGTGGCTCACGCCTGTGATCCCAGCTTCTTGGAAGGCTGAGGCATGAGAATTGCTTGAACCCAGGAGGCAGAGGCTGCAATAAGCTGGAGGCAGAGGTCACGCCACTGCACTCCAGCCTGGGTGACAGAACAAGATTCTGTCTCAGATGAATAAATTAATCAATTTAATTAAAGCCCCGTCTGGAAGCAGCAGGTCCGCTCTCCTGCCACTAGCAGCACCCACCCAGACCACGCTTGGCTCCGGGTAAGACAAACCCTCTGCTGGACAGATTCCAGCTCCTGTGGCCAGAGGGCACCCTCTCACCCACCATCCCCACCCCATCCTAATGTCAAGTTGCAGTTCCTTCCTGGCACAGGCACCTGTGCCACCCCTGTGCACTCCACCATTCGCGTCTCCCAACTCCCAGTGGGGCAGCCATGATGTGCAGGTGCTCACCTGGCATGGCCCACCTGCTGACTGTCCCCTGCCACAACCAAGCAGGAGGCCTGGTGGTTGTCTGAAAACCTGCTGATCAAGAGAGCGCCAGGGTTCAGTGGCTCATACCTGTAATCCCAGCACTTGGGGAGGTAAAAGGTGGGAGAACTGCTTGAGCCTAGGAGGTCAAGACCAGCCCAGGCAACATAGCCAGACCCCATCTCTACCAAAAATTAAAATTAAAAAACAATTAGCCGGCTGCCCAGGTGAGGCAGGCCTATAGTCCTAGCTATTCAGGAGGCTGAGGCAGGAGGACTGTGTGAGCCCAGGAGGTTTAGGCCACAATTGAGGTGTGCACTGCACTCCAGCCTAGGAAACTAAGTGAGACCCTGTCTGCAAAAGAAAAAAGGAGAGAGAAAAGAAAGTACCAGTAACAAAAATGGCAGAACAGGGGCTTAGAAGAGAATCCGAGACACACTCAGGAGGTGTTCCAGCATTAGCAGCCCTGGCGGTTCAGGGGCAGGTGCCCAGCGGACAGGCACAATCACCGCCAAAGCTGAACTGTGGCTCAGAAACCAGACTCTTCATGCAAAGTAAACTTCAGGAAAACCCTAATAATTTACTTCACGTGACCATTTAAAAAATCTACCCCAACAATTCTAAGACAACTGTTCCAGTATACATAAAATAAAAACTCTTAAGTGAGAGAAAAGCACCCTGCTTAACTGACAGCCTTTTCCCCTCCAAGGGGGTCCCCAGCACCTCCCGGCCCAAAACATCAGATCTGATGGTGCTGTGCGCACCCCACACCTGTGCATCAGCGTGTAGACTAGAGCACTGAGGATACCAAGGCTGGTGCCACCTGACCCAGGACAGGCCCCGGAGCCTTCAGGGACCCTGAGAGCATACTACCCAGGGAGCAAGATTTGGCCAAGGTCATATGGCCAGGGGACAGATCAGGTACAGCTCCTCCTGGCACCCCTGGCAGGAAGCCCAAGGACCAGGCAGGATTTTCCAAGGCTCAGGGATGACCACACCAAGAGCTAGCAGACAGGCCTCCGTAGCATGAGTCGAAAGGACCAGAGGCTGCTGGGGAGAACCTGCGGGAGCTGCTGGGCATCACCGTGCCTGCGGGCAGAAACGGCCCCTCCCCAGGAGCAGGTCCCCAGCCTGCCCCCGAGAGGACTCCTTAGCACAGGATGGGCCCTGCCTCCCACCATGGCCGCAGCCTCCCCACCTCTTGTCCCCTGGGCTTCCTGGTCCCCTTGGTGCAGGACCAACACCAAGCGCCCCTGGACACAGCACGAGAAAGCCTTTAGTCTGCCTAGGCCAGCCCCACGCCAGGGCCACCTCCTCAGCCTCCACGGCCCACAGCCCTGAGAAACAGGGATTTCAACCACATGAGGTACAAGCTGCCACCACCTCCAGGGAGCCCTCAGAGGTCCCAGGCCACTGCTCAAGGAGCAGACAGCTGGAGCGAGCAGACCCTCAGCAAAAGCGGGACAGCGATTCAAGCATGAACACTCCAGAATCCAGAAACGAGATGTGTTCATTCCGAAATATCAATGGGTCCCCTCACAGGCAGGCCGCCATTCCCAGCCCAATAGAGGCGTCTGGGGGCAGGGTAGATGGAGTCCCTGCAGTCACAGAGCCAAACGGGTCCCTTCTCCGCCTCCCCTTCTGCCTCTGTTGAGGCCCCTGGAGTCATCGTGCAGCTGTACAGGCACAAGCAGGGGCCGGGAATGAATCAGCGCTCAGGGGAGGTGGGAGCGCATTGGAGGTGGTGGGTGCCAGCTCCATCCCCGCCTGCCTGTAACTACTAGGGAGTTTAGCACAGTCAGTGGGGGGAGCAGCTGACGACACCGGCCGCCCAAGTGCAGAGCTTCCAGGGATCATGGAAGCTTCCACGATCCCTGGATCATGGAAGCTTCCAAGTGCAGCCATGAGGATGCTTCCCTATCCTGGGGCCTCAAGGAAAGTCACCCCTATGAGGTGGCCGGCAAGGCAACATAGGGCAGATCCTGGCTCGGTGCAAGGAAGGACAGGAGCCAGCCTCAGCCAGCAGTCAGTGGCTCCCCACCCACCTAGAGGGGGTGGGTGACCCCACCCATGGTGGTAGCCACAAGCAATGCCAGCCCAGGGCAGCTGGCAGAGAGGGCCATGCAAGGCTGGGTGGGGACAAGCGGTGATGTCTGGCTGTGCTCGCCACCTCCCACTCCTGCAGTGACCCTGAGGTTGCTCCCCCAACCAGAGCCCAGACCTGTGAACTGGGGAGAAGGGTGGGCCAGGCCTCAGCCTCCTGGCCAGCCTGCCTCCTGAAGCTGGGAAGGATGGGCCCTTCCCGCTCAGTGGCCAGGTCACACACTACCCGTCCCCTGCAAGACCACCTATCCTGGACAGCTCAGCTCATGGTGCTTGTGGCCAGGAGACAGGGCCTGGCCCGGAGGCCTTGACCTTTGGAAGCCTCAGTTCAGAACAAGGCATGAGCAGGAACACAGCTCCCAGCAGCCCCTACCCGCTGTCCTCCCCTCTAACAGTGGCCCCTGATAGTCCAGAGCAGCACTGGCCTTCATTCCAGCTCTGAGCCTCAAGTCCACTCTGTCAGTCCCATAAGCCAAGTGACCTGCCCAACAAAGAACACCTGCTCGAGGCGGGGACAGCAGGCACGGCAAGACACTCGCACCACCCGGCCAGGAGGACATCAGTACCGCTCCTGGGAGATGTGCCCCTGCTAAAGGCTGGCAGTGGCGAGGGCGGGTAACATGGACCATGACACCCACATGAGTAGGTAGCACAGGTCGAGTCCACTCAGTGACAGCAGGCCCAGTCATCCTGCGGGAAGACGGTGCCCACCTGGGAACACGGGGACCACCTGGGAAGTTATCTCTAAAAGCACCACATGCACACGCACATGTACACACACGGACACGCACATGTACACACACGGACACGCACACGCACACCCAGCTGAGCTCAGCACCGTGAATTCTCTCCTCCTCGGGTGCCATGTCTGCTGCTCCCCAGGTAGGAGGCTCCAATGCCAGGAGGTACCTGTCAGAGACCCCCCACCATATCCAAACGGAGGGGTGGTGAGCTCTGCACACCCTGGGAAGAAGCTGGATGTGGCAGAGAGGAGCAGCCAGGCCCTGAGCAGAAAAGCCAGCAGCAGCCTCCCTGCCACCCAGTACACGACGCCCACCACCTGGCACCAACCCTTACCAATCACACCAGAGGCGGCAAACCCAACTGGCTCCCAGCTCCAGGAACGCCGTGGCACCTGCCTCCTGGAAGCATGGCTGTGGCCTGGCCAAGCTGGCTTCCCCACCAGCTGCCAGAGTGACCAGCCAGGGCCAGGAGCCTCGGCACCAGGAAGGCCATGGCCACAGCTGTCCTGTAGCAGGGACTCACGCCTCCCCCAGATGCTCTCCCACCTCACATGTTCTAAGACAGGCTATGGGCCAATGGTGCTATTCCCAGAAAAAGTGTTGGAGCCACCACACTCCAGGTCATGGTTCACCTGGGCGCCAGGGTTTCTCTGAAGACACAAGACCGTGAGGAAAACACCCCCCTGAGAGTTGGCTGGTGCCCCAGGAGGCACAGCCAGCAAAGGAGGCAGCTCCTCAGCACACGGGGGTGCTCAGTGCTCCCCAGCAGAGCTGCAGTCTCAGTAGCCTTAATTCCAAAGGCCACTCGGTCACCTGGGGGAAGCAGATTCCAGCACTCCGTCCCTTGATCTGGGCCGTTACTCAGGGCTATTGGAGCGCACTCCAGGACAGCGCTCCCGCGAAGGAAGGGGTCTTCCTCAACTTGCCCTCCCAACCCATGCAAGGCCCAGCCCAGGCTCTGCCCCCAGAAGATTCTCGGCAGACACCAGAAAGCCCCTTCTACTCCCCTCCCCTTCACCTTCCATGAAATTCCCCGAGGACACAGCTCCCAAGGGAACGGAGCCACCAGGAAAGAGGTCAAAGTCTGCGTTACAGATTCTTACAGGGAAGAAAACCAAACTGCACATTTCATGCTCGCATTTTTAATCGGCAAGGCCAAGGCAAACACCACTCAGAACTGCAGTTGAGGCCAGGCGACGGCCAAACCAAACAGCAGAGGCGCATCGCGGGTGACACACTGAGCAGGCCACGGCCCGGCCATTCCAAGAGGCACCGCCAGGGCTCTGCAAGCGCCAACCCGGGCACAGGAGTGGCAGCCCCTGGAACGGATGCCAGAGGCAGCACCGTCCCGGCAGAGGACGGAGCTTGGCGCTGCCTGGACCGGCTTGACCGGCCAGGTGTGCACACAAGTAGCTCTGTAGGTCTCCTGTGTCTCCGTGTGGGCCGGGTTTCTGCCTGGATGACATGCCAAGGCTGCCCAACCACCACTGGCACTACCACAGCACCCTGAGCTCCCCAGTGACAAAGCACAAAAAGGTAACAGCACTAGGACCCAAAGACTCAGCAGCCAGGCCCCGGAAGCGGCAGCAGGAGCCACCTTCCTAGGACGCCAACCCGGCCTGCCTGCAGCAGCAGCGCCAGCCACTCGCCAGGGCAGAGTTTTTCTGGAATGGATCACCCCTTCAAACACCTACAGCCAACTGCGACCAGCCTTGCTGAATCAAATCATCAACCGCCACACCTTCACCTGGGAAATCACCAATCAACCCACCCGCCAAGTACAAAGGGCAGAGCCTGTGTGTTTCACGTGCTCCAGACCTGCTCCTGGCATCCACAGGGGCTCAGAGTCACCACGCACTCAGTCCTGAGTTTTCCTGCCCTCCTCCAGCCGACAGATTTCACTCAGACCTACAAATTACGGCTCCATCTAGGTGACGGCCGACTGCCCGGCCAGGAGAGTTTTATTAAGGGTGAACACGGGGTCAGTCCCCCAGAGCAAAACCACTCCATGCACTCCCCCCCAACTTTCACCATGAAAATTCCTGCTTTCTGGTTTCAGCGCAGAAGCAGAGAAAATAGGAAAAAGGTGTCGTCAGTAGTTTTCTGCCACCCTCTGCAATCACGAACAAGTCGTAACGGAACTAATGACTAATAATTTAATAAACCTGCCTCCCTTGACAGCATGTGCTTCCACAGAGAAACAAGGCCAGAACTGTATGCCACGGACCGTACGAAACCAAACAGAAAACCCCAGGGGCTGCTCCTTTCCCGTGCGACTCCTGAGGTCACTGTGAATCCTGTTTACCAGTAGTTCTGATAATGGCTTTAGGGCTGATCTAGTCGACCGCACCTGACTTACAGACCGACGTGGTCCCAACTTCACAAGCTTTATTGAAAGCTGCCTTCAGGTGCAATCTGCCCCTCCCGCCTCTCCCCACCCCACTCCAGCTGGAACCAGAGGGGCTGCCCCAGAAGCCTCCATCTGGCTCTCCAAAGCCTGAGCACTAAGAGGGCTTCGCAGGCCTCTGGCCACGCACACCTTGGCCTCCTAACACAATTAGAAACTGCCGGGCAGGGCGCAATCCGGTGAGACATGAAACAGCAACTGCCGGGTAAATGCCCACTCCGCTGGTCACGCAAGCCTGTCACTGAACCTTCAGACAGTTTCGAAACAAAGCACATCTTTGCTGTAACAGATGGCCCAGGACCCAGGGCCACCCAGGGCCAGGGTTTCTTCTCTGAGCAAATGCCCCTCAGGAGCTGCTGCGCTCAGGAATGGGGGTCTGGACCGAGAACGGATGCTGAAGGAAGAGGAAACCAAAGGCCTGTGGGTCGGTATCCCAGCGACAAAAACCACGGCGGGGTGTGGGGGGGGGCGGCAGGGGAGGTTTCCAGCGGGGCTCTGCGGCCCTCGGATGTGAAGCTGTCATTTCACAGACGAGAACGTGGATGCCACTCTCAACACGTTAAAGCGAAGGCAGGCACGCCAGCCTCCCACACAATTAGTCTTCTCCCTCCGCGGTTACATAAGACGATGGATTATCCGTCCACCCATCCAACCTGCCCGGGCTCCGACCTCCCAACTTAGGCCCCGGCAGCGGCGCCGGGCAAGACTCGTGGAAAGGGAAAGCCTGTTGAGAAGGAAGTGCCCGAGGTTCGCGCAACCGCGCCTGGGGGAGCCCCACGGTGCCGCCACGCCGGCCGCGGCCTGCAGGCAGCCCCCACGCCGCCCTGGCCACCGCAGCCCCCTGGGCCCGCCGCCCCCGCCCCACCCGGGTCTGCGACAGCCCAGGGAGGTCCGAGGGCTCCCGGGGCCCCGCGCGCGGCTCCTTTCCCGCGGACGCCAGAGTGGGCGCGCGGAGGGCCGCGCGGGGGTCAAGCGGGGCCGTCGGGGCGGGGAGCGCCCCCCAGGCCTGGGGCTGAGGCCGGCCCGGCCGCCAGGGCGTGGGGTGGGAGGCAGGCGGGGAGGCCACTTGTGAGCGGCCGGCGCCGGGCTCACCACCCCCGCAGCCCAGGGCCCCGGGGCCGCGCCGGGAAGACCCTCGAAGTCCCGGCCTCCTGGCCCCGCGCGCGGCCCCTGGGCCGCCCTGGTCGGGCTCGGGAGAGCGGGCGGCGCGGAACTCGGGCGCACCCGGAGCGGGCTCAGCTTGGCTCCGGGGTAGCGGGGGGAACTCACCTTGTAGACATTTTCCGTGAGCCGGTGCATCTCCTCAGAGCGAGACAGCGACATGGTCGTGGGTCCCGGCTGCACCACAGACCGGAGCGGGGGCGCAAACGGCGGCAGCGGCGGCGGCGGAGCGGAGACAAACACGGACCCGAACCTCAGAGCGCGGCGTCCGGCGGCAGCCACTTTTATAGCCATCTCAGGCCCTGCCCTGCCACAGGCCCCGCCCCTGCGTCCCGCCCCCGTCGCGCCCGCATCACCGCCCCCGGGCCCCGCCCCCGCCCAGCGCTGCCGCTGCTAGGCAACCTCCAGGCCCCGCCCCCGCACGGCCCTTTCTATTGGTGGGTTCCGGAGACGGGGGAGGGGGCGGGACCAGAGGCGGGGCCTGGTGGCCGGTTCCAGGCAGCGATTGGTCGGCAGCGACGTCGATCCTGGAGGAGGAGGGGGAGGCGCGGCGCGGGCTGGGGCCCTGGGAACAGCCTGAGGGGGGCCCGGCAACAGCCGGGCTGGGGGCGGGGAGGCGGGGGCGGGGTGGCGCAGGAAGAAGGAGCAGAAGGTGGGGGGAGGAGAGCGGTGGGGGCGCCGGCGGCGAGCGCGCGTGGAGGCGGCACTTCGCGAAGTGGCATTTCGGGGCGGGCGGTAGGCCCGCCGGGTCGCGGCCTGGCGCTGTGGGGAGGGGACCCGAGCGGCTAGGACGCCGGGCGCCGCGGGCGGGGCTTACAGGTGAGAGAAGTCCCGACCCCGCGGCTTTGCAGGTAAGCCCGCCGGGCGGGCGGCGACCCCCGGCCGGCCCCTCAGGGCAAAGAAGAGAACCCTGGAGAGAGTTGGGCCCTGGAGCGGGGGACCACTTGGAGAAATTGGATTTCGGGGGAGCACCGTGAGGAGAGGACGTGGAGGGAGGACCCTGGAGAAGGTGAACTCTGGGGAGGACCCTAGACAGGCAGACGGCGCGTGGGAGCTTGGGGCTGGGATTCTGGAGAGGGGAGGACCCTGGGGGAGGAGGGTTGGGGAAAAGGATATTGGGGGAGGGCCCTAGGAAGGGGGATTTGGAGAGGGGACAGGGGAGTTTCCTGCTGGAAGGCCTGGGGACAGGGCGACCCTCAGGGAGGAGGAGGACCCTCTGCGGGCTAGAGATTTTCGTTGGAGACAGTTTACCTAGGGAGAGAGGTCTCTGAGAAAGGCAGGGTCGAGGGTGGCAGGAGATGAGTGGCCCCGAGGATTCTCATGCGGTGGAAAACCCTGGGGGATGGGGAAGCTTGTAGAAAGGATAGAGGAGTCAGAGCTCCCTCCAGTTTTTAGGAAGGGTCTTGCTTAAGGTCCTCCCAAGGGGATTCTGCCCGGGAAGGTGGCCGAGTTGGCACACAGGACTCCCAGTACAATTCCCGTGGAGAAATATTTACATAAATTAGACTAACATAGAGGAATTGTTTGCTTTACATTGTAAAACACCAGATCTGAGCGTTTCCCTTTAATTAAACCTCACACTCTCCCAGCCTCCCATCCCTGCAATATCAGTCATTCACTCATTCATTCATTCATTCACTCAACAAGTCAGGACCTTGCACACAGCTGTGCAGGCTGTCCGCAAACCCCCAGACACTGGCAGGGGTTGGATAAGCCAGTGCAGGCACTCATGCGGATGGGAAGAACCGGGAAGTGAGATTCAGGAAGCCTCGCCTCCCCTCCCACCCCAGCTCCGTGCCTCCTCTCCTCCAGCTGCATTTCCTTCCAGCTACTGGCCCCAGCTTCTTCCTTTTTCTCTATTGTCTCCAGTGTTTGGGGTAGATCCCTGTGTATTTATTTTTTAGTATTCTTTTGGTTGCACATGACAGAAAGCCAACTCAAACTGGCCCTGACAAAGGAGGACATTTACCCGAAGGCAGGAGCATCTCCACTGACCCCGACTCCCTTCCTCTGGGCCAGCTTGGGGCTGTGCACTCTGCACCCTACGGACCTCACACCGGCCCTAGGACTGACATCCACTGGCCTGAGCTGGGTCTGGGCCAGCATGGAGCAGGTGTGGGCACACCAGCCCTCTAGCTTGAAGGAAAGTTGAATGGCTGGAACCAAGATGACAGATGGAGGCTGGCAGGCAAACACAGGAGGTCTCCTGGCTCCAAGACGGGAGTGAGCCTGGGGACTTTTCTTCTCCAGGCCTCGCTGCTCCCACCAGCCGCAACACAGGACAGGGAGGCCCCTCCAGAAAAGCTCCCATGGTCCTGGGTCCCACCCCACCTTCTAGAATCTCTCAAGGTTATTTCCTGGCCGGCCTACACGTGATGGCACTACTCCATCCAAGGGGACACTCACATTCGGTGACCAACTCAGAGCCCAGGCTGCTTTCCAGGTGGCCAGGGGCTCAGCGGTCTCAGTGCCTGGGCCTACTCCCTCCGCCTGGCAGCTGGGCAGGAGGCTGAATGGCAGGATGGAGGCCGTCCCTGAGAAGAGGGTTATCAGAACACCTGCTGCACGTGGAGATGACCAGCTCGGCACCTGAGGAGACGCCCGTGGCTGATGGCAGGCGCAGAGCTGGACGTGGTGAGGTCCTCGTACCTAGGAATGGAGAACAAGGCCAAGAAACTTGGCGCCTGCCTGGCATCTGCCCTGCACCACCGGCCTCTGGGAAGGTCTCTACCGAGGCTGTGCCTGTGTACCCCGTGCTTGCCTTCACCAGCGTCCTGTGAGGCCTTTCTGACTGATGTGGAAGCCTTTCTAAAGGGCATAGGTGTCTGGGGTCTGGGAGGCTGAGTACCAAGGGTCCTGGGGATAGACAGGCCAGGCTTATGGGCTAGGCATCTGGAGATCGCCATGACACCAGCTCCAGGTAGAGGTAGGAGGCCACTCTTGTCCTGACGCATTTTATTTTGGAGACATTCACAGGCCACCCCTTGCTCCTGTTCCCCTTGACTGTTGAGAGTGTGGTAGGGTGGCTGCACAACCTGACTGCTTACCTGAAGGTTGGGCAGCGTGGCCGGAAATTGCAGCCCAGACCTGGGATCTCACCCACGCCTCTACAAGACGGCCCAAAGGAAACCAGTGTCTTGGCAGAGAGGCTTCGCCCTGCCGCCTCCTCCCAGGAAGAAAGAGCAGAAGAGGTGTCGCCAGCCACCACCTCCTCCCAGACCCTCCGTCCGCACCCCAGAACAGGGTCAGCTTCCTGCACTGGCGGTGGGGTGGGGTAGGTTTCTGTAATGAGCAGCTCATGGGGGTTGCTGAGGAGGAGGCAGGCGGAGCCTGTACACTGCAGGTCTCCTTTGGTGAGCATCAGCCCTCGCCTGCGCGGCCGGGGGATCTTTCGCACCCCAGCTCTGAGCCGGGGTTCTGCAGCCCGGGCGCCAGCGATGGGCCCTCATGCACACAGGGTGCCGAGCAGGGCCAGGGCAAGAGTGACTTCAGACAAGAACCTGACCCCACAGCTGGTGACGCCGACCCTGGTCAGCCGGCACTGTGGGCCGCTGGGGAGAAGAGGGCTGGAGGCAGAGAGTGTGAGTGTGTAGCCTTCATCAGCTTATTTTTAGTCGCGTTATGTAAGTGGCTTCATCTCAACGTCACATGGGGGGGGTCTCAGATTTAATTACAGGATGACAGCCTTTGCTTTTCAAGCAAGCTGCTCTCCTGGCAAGGCAGGCGGAAGACTGGGGAGTTCTGCTCAACAGAAGGAGCCCTTTCCTAGGGGACCACCCAGCAAAACTCGAACCCGCTTTCACTTCCTTCTCCCTCTTCCTGACCAGCCTCACCTAGCCTCAGCTGAGCGCAGCCTGAGAGTAGCCACGTCTCGGCAATCCCGGGGACATTTTATGCCTGTCAAGGGAGGTTCCCCTCTCCCCTTCCTCTCCCTTCCCACCCTCTGCCTGGCAGCTTTGCCTTCTCTCCAAGAGAAGGGTCCGCCCAATCAGAACTCCTCTTCCCTCCTTTCATTCCTGGATTAAAGCACTTGTAATCAGTAACCAGAAAGTTCCAGAGTGGGAGAGATCGGAAGGCACCTGAGCCCTGTCAGATGGGTGTCTGGGGCAGAGCCAGGAGGGCTAGCCTTCTTCCCTGCCTACCCTTCTTCCACACTTCCCCCTCCATGCCAGGTGCTGTGGGAGAAGCTGTCCACATGAAGTCCGGAGTACCATTTCTTTGCCTCCTGCATGGGCTGGACAGGCTCCCGCGTTGTCCGCCACCTGCATCTTTACCAGCAAGAAGGCAAAGGCAGGAGCACATCGAGGGTGGGAGCCAGGGCTTCGGGGTCAGGAGTGTCGCTCCCTGCGGCAGGAAGCCTGGCTCAGCCGCCTCCAGTGCACTTTGGCTTTGTCCAGTGTGAAAAGCAGAGCCAGGTTTCCAGTGCAGGCCATTTCTCGCCAGGGCAAGAGGGACAGGGTGAGCACTGACTCGGCAGGCATGGTATACGCTTAGGGGGTGGGCGGCGCCGAGGGAGCGTCAGCCAGCATAGGCAGGCCCGGTGGCCACTGTACTAGATGCCTGGCTGGTCGCTGGGGGCAGGTGCCACTGCCTCTCTGAGCCCCCCTAAGTGCAGGGCAGAACGTTTTGGGAGGAATCCAGGCATAAAGGGGCATAAACAGCACGGAGAGTGGAACCAGCACGCTGGAGAGGCCATTGCTGTCATCCGCGACTGGATGGGACATTCTGAAGAGCTCCCAACATGACACAGATGGTCACTCTGGAGGCAGACCTTTAAAAGTAAGGGGCCCAGCCAGGCGTGGTGGCTCATGCCTGTAATCCCAGCATTTTGGGAGGCTGAGGCAGGCAGATCTCCTGGGGTCAGGAGTTCGAGACCAGCCTGGTGAACCCCCATCTCTGCTAAAAATACGAAAAATTAGCCAGGTGTGGTGGCATACCCCTGTCGTCTCAGCTGCTTGGGAGGCTGAGGGAGGAGGATCGCTTGAACCCGAGAGTCAGAGGTTGCAGGGAGCTGAGATCATGCCATTGCACTCCAGCCCGGGCGACAGCCTTCGTCTCTAGACAAATAAATAAAAGGGGCTCGGGGAGGGGGCCCAGCTCTACCCCCTTCCATGCGGGCTGCACATGGTGACTTCCTTCCAAAGAGCACAGTGTAGGGGTGGGCAAGGCGTCTGCACAGCAGAGAACCAACCCATTGTCTCAGCCTGGAGGTCAGGGCTGGCACCACCGCTGAGAGGTCGTGCGGGCGGATGTGATGGGAGGGCTCTTCCTCCCAGACCATAACCCTCGTCTTTGCATCAGGAAAACACCAGCAGGCTGGGCGCCATGGTTCACACCTGTAATCGCAGCACTTTGGGGGGCCAAGGTGAGAAGATTGTTCAAGACTAGTCTGGGCTACATAATGAAACCCCATGTCTACAAAAAAAAAATTTTTTTTTTTTTTTTTTGAGACGGAGTTTCGCTCTTGTTACCCGGGCTGGAGTGCAATGGCACGATCTCGGCTCACCGCAACCTCCGCCTCCTGGGTTCAAGCGATTCTCCTGCCTCAGCCTCCCGAGTAGCTGGGACTACAGGCACGTGCCACCATGCCCAGCTAATTTTTGTATTTTTAGTAGAGACAGGGTTTCACCATGTTGACCAGGATGGTCTTGATCTCTTGACCTTGTGATCCACCCGCCTCGGCCTCCCAAAGTGCTGGGATTACAGGCGTGAGCCACCGCGCCCGGCCAAAAAAAAAAATTTTTTTTTTGAGACAGAGTCTCGCTCTGTCACTCGGGCTAGAGTGAAGTGACGGGGTCTCGGCTCACCGCAACCTCCGCCTCCCAGGTTCAAGCGATTCTCCTGCCTCAGCCTCCCGAGTAGCTGGGACTACAGGTGTGCACCACCAAGACCAGCTAATTTCTTTTTTTATATTTTTAGTAGATACAGGGTTTCACTATATTAGCCAGGCTGTTCTCAAACTCCTGACCTTGTGATCATCCCACCTCGGCCTCCCCAAGTGCGAGGATTACAGGCATTAGCCACTGCTCCTGGCCAAAAAAATAAAATTTTAATTAGCCAGGCGTGGTGCCATATGCCTGTGGTCCCAGCTGCCCTGAAGGCTGAGGCGGAAGGATCACTTGAGCCCAGGAGGTCAAGGCTGCAGTGAGCCGTGATCACTCCAGCATTGACGACAAAGCAAGACCCTGTCTCAAAAAAAAGGAAAAGAAAAACATCAGGCAAATCCCAACAGGGGGACATTCTACAAAAAAAAAAAAAAAAAACCTGACCAGCCTTCCTTAAGACTGTCCAAGTCATCAGAAGCTGTCACAGCCCAGAGGAACCTGAGGATACCTGATCCCAAATGTCATGTGGGATCCTGGATAGGGTCCTGGGAGAAAAAGAAGACACTGGAGGGAAACTGAGGAAATAGGAAAAAAGCATGGGCGTCAGCTAATGATGTAGCAGAATCGATTCATTGATCTTAAACACACATACTGATGCAAGATGTCACCAGAGGGGAAACCCAGTGGGGGTGGGGGGGTGCCTTTGTAACAGTTGCATACATCTAAAATGTGCTGGAGTTAAGGTTTTCATGGGAGTGGGCAGTGATCTTGCTCAGGCTTTCAGTTCGGCCCGCAGTGGTCAGAAAGTATCACCTGTGCCCCACCCTGGAATCTCATCCTGACCCCCAGGTCCCCACTCTGTCCACCGTGCGGTCAGTGGATGCACCAGTTGCCCCTGTGTGCAGCCACCACTGGTCACAGAGAGCCCCAGGGGGCCAGCGCCCTGTGGAGTGAACCCTATTCTGAGGGCAGGCACATGGGGCACCCCGTCTGTGGCTGCAGTTGGACTGTGCACGGTGGAGCCGGGGCCATGGGGCTCGAGGGTCCTGCTGGCAGCTCAGCCCTTCTGCCACCTCAGATGTGGGCTCTCGCCTGGCCTCCTTGACAGATGGTGCCTTGGGTTTGCTGCCCATGACCCAGCGTGGCTCATGGCTGTCTCCTGCAGCCAGTGTTGGCCAGACTCCTGCCATAGCCAGGGAGATGCAACGCTGCCCATCCAGGCATCTGATGTCCCCTCTCTCCCCTCGAAGGGAGCACATGGCCCATGACAGGGAGGAAGGTCTGGAGGATGGGAGGAGACTGCTGTCTGCAAGTCTGGGAGACCCTGCTTGCTCTGAGCTCCACGCAGACAGAGGAGTGCGGGCACGGCCCCTCGGGGGCCCTTCCTGACCCTGTGTTGCGGTGGTCCGGCCTCAGCCCTCAAAGAGAGGTGGCCTGGAGAGTTCCACAGAGCTTCCCCACAGACCAGGCCGGAAAAACTGGAGGGGCTTCCTCCTAAGGGTAGTGGGACAGAGGAGATTCGGCCTCCCTCCAGAGCCTGCCCTGGCTGGGGGTGGTTGGGGAGAGGTTCCCCAGCAACAAGCCCCTTTATGTAATCCAGTGCACATCGCGTGGCGTGACTCCAGGTTCCTGTGGGAGGCGCGCGGGGGTGAGCACCGGGGCGCAAGTGAGTCTCAGAGTTTTGCTCCCGCTCCTCCCCCCTTGGTATATGTCAGCGTCATCCCAAGCCTGCCAGCCCAGTCACCCACTTGCTTATTAGAATACATTAGCTGACAATGTGGACTTAAATAACTCAGGCAGGTGACAGCCTGCAGCACACCCTGTGTGACTGGGCCCTCTTGCGGCCCAGGTGAGGCTGGGGTCTGGGGCCGGAGGAAGGATTCGTGTGGCGCGAATGCACTGGCCGAGCTGGCCACTTCAGGCACGATTGTGGAGCTGGGCAGGGTGGAGGGGGAGGAGGGACATGGGTGCCCACGGTGCCCAGGGGTGGGAGCCCACTCCTGTCCCGGGCCCACTGGCTGCCTCCAGAACCCAGCATAGGACGGGAGTGGCCAGTGACTGGGTGTGCAGGAAGACGGACCCATGTGAAGACACTGAGCGGCCAGGCGGGCAGGTGCACGTGCCCCTCACCAGAGCCCTCCCCGGCGCTGGGGGCCGTGCTCCGGCTCAACCTCCCTAAGCAAAGACGAAGAAGGACGAACTTGGCTTCAGGCTCAGCATCATTAGTCTTCATTTCCCGCCTGAAACGTCGTCTTTGTTTTCTTATCACTCTGCCTCTTAAATGACTCAAATTGCCTTGAAAGTGATCTGAAAGGTATTTCTGGATGGGAGCAGAGGGAATCTGTTCTTCAGAATCTGAAATCGGAGGACACCTGGAAAACAAGACCTCAGTGTGTTCCTGCAGACCGCTGCAGACAGGAGACAGGAGCACCGTACCTGTGGGTGCCGCGGCGCATGCCGTCAGGGAGGGCCCAGACGCTTCCAGGCTGCTCGCCGCCGCGCAGATGGCTTCCCTGCCCGGGGCTGGCTGCTTCTAATTTCAGCTGCTGGAGGCTCTGCGCTCGCATTCTCGCTCTCGCTCTCTCTCTTTTATTCCGTATTTATTTAAAGCCAGATTTTGAAATGTTGTCTTCAGCCCTAAAATCTCCTCTTTTCTTCTTGCGGCACATCCTATGAAACCCCACTTAGGCGCCTAGAGGGTGGGGGACTTTGAGGACAGTTTCCCCTGCCTGCTGCCGGACACTGTGTAAACACTGCGACGATGGGTCGGTGTTTCCCACTGGAGCAGCCCAGGGTCACATCGACCCAGACGGAACACAGACAAGCCGGGGTGGATGTCGTGAGTCCAGATAACGAGACAGCATGGCCTCCCCAGTGACACGCAGGAAGTGTGCCTGCCCAGTGCTCAGAGTTGAACTGCTGAAGGGGAGTCTGAGGCTGCCCTACCGTCTCCTGTCTGGGGTCGTGACACAGTGGGGCCTCTCGTGAGTGGTCCAGGCGTGTCCCTTGGAGGTGGGACAGGGACAGCCCTGGTGCCTCCCCCATCCCGGCTCCTCCTGGCACTCTGCTTCCTTCTCCCAACCTGAGAGCTTCGTGCTGTTTCTTCTCGTCCATCTGAAAACCAAGGACATCTGGAAAGGGTCTTCCACCTTAGACCCTAAGAGAGGAAGAGCAGTGCAGCTCTCTGGCCGTGCTGACCTGATGGGGCTGCTCCAGTGGGAAAGCATGGCCACCTGCACACATGTTCACTTCCACAGCATCAGACCACAGAGCAGCTGGGGCCCTCTGTCCCACAAGGGGACCCCACAGTCAGCCCATGTTTGCGGTGGGTGCTCCAGAAATGTGAGATCCCTCGCTCCTTGATGACACTAACTACCCTTATGTCCCTCTTGGGCTCACCTAGAATGTTCTAGAAGGGCTTTGATGAAAGGACAGGGTCTTTTGTTTTGTCTTGATGAGCTGGACAGGGTGAAGGCAAAACCAGCTGAGGGGCCAGGCTGGATGTGTGACGGGTGGACTCCTGCCGGAATGGAGTCTACCTGAACAGGTGCTCCTGGAGCCAGTGGTGCTAAGGAAGGAGGGGTCTCCAGGGCTGATGGTGTGCAGAGCCGCAGTGCCCAGCCCAGCCCTGGAAGTCACACTGACTCTGGCCAGGGGTGAGGAGGCGGCCAGGGTGGGACGCAGCCTGGCAGCAGTTGCCCCAGGGCCAGCCAAGCCAGCCTCCAGCCAACTTAATGCCAGAGCTACCAGGACTGGAGAAGGGGTGGCTGCCGTTTCTAGTGAGAGCCAAGCAGTTTTCCAAAGAGCGAGGCAAGCTGCTGCCAGGCCTTTATGTTCTAAAGATGTGGGAGCGTGTGGCAGTGGCTGCACCGGCGTGCTTGGCCAGAAAGTAACATGATTTCGAGAAAAACTGATTTGAGTGTTAAGCTTGAGAATATCATTTCCCCCAGCAAGTTCTTTTTCTTCTCACAAAGTTGGAAGACACAGAAATCTTTGCAGAGGTTCATGGAAAACTTTAGCTGTTTCCTAGCTGCCCGGATGAAAAGAATATTCCATCCACTGGGGAAAAACAATTACTCTAAACAGACTTCCCCAGTCCAGCTGGCTCCACGTGACCTTCGCCGGCGTGGCTCCAATGCCCAGAGATGAGGCTGGTGTGAAGAGCTGGCCGCTGACCCCTGGAATCTGTTGCTAATTCTCACCCAGATTTTGAGATTTTCTCTGCAGGTGCAGGACCCAACAGAGTCCTTTGTGCAGCCTCAGGACTCGGCTTTTGGAGGCCCTGGGGCCAGTGGTGTTGGATTCAGCCGTAATTCTTTGTTCTTTGGCTCAAGGGAAAACCTCGGTTCTGCAAAGGATTGAAAAAGCTGAGGCGCTGCGGCTAGGACACGCAGCATCACTGGAGCGCCCCTCGGCATTCCAAGGGAAGCTGAGTCCCTGACTTCCACGTTGTTTTGGGCAGGGCAGGGTCTCCGGAAGGCTGGAGGTGCTGGAGGAGACGCTGGGTTAGCTTGGCTGGAAGGGGCCCTGCCCTTGTGCAGCAAGCCTGGGCGACTGGACTTGGGATTCAGATGAATTTGGAGTTGTTTCGAGACAGGGTCTCTCTCTGTCGCCCAGGCTGGGGAGCAGTGGTGGGATCTTGGGTCACTGTAGCCTTGAACTCTTGGGCTCAAGGGATCCTCCCACCTCAGCCTCCTGAGTAGTTGTGTCTACAGATGCACGCCACCAGGCCTGGCTAGTTTTTGTGTTTTTGTAGCGACGGAGTCTCGCTGTGTTGCCAGGCTGGTCTCAAACTCCTGGACTTAAGTGATGTGCCTGCCTTGGCCTTCCAACATGCTGGGATTACAGGTATGAGGCACTGCACTGGTTGCATTTGGGTTTTATATGTTTTTATTTACTTATTTTGAGACAAGAGTCTCGCTCTGTCACCCAGGCTGGAGTGCAGTGGCACAATCTCGGCTCACTGTAACCTCTGCCTCTCAGGTTCAGGCTATTCCCCTGCCTCAGCCTCCCAAGTAGCTAGGATTACCAGTGCCTACCATCACACCTGGCTAATTTTGTATTTTTAGAAGAGACAGAGTTTCACCATATTGGCCGGGCTGGTCTCGAACTCCAGACCTCAGGTGATCTGCTCGCCTCGGCCTCCCAAAGTGCTGGGATTACAGCTGTGAGCCACCTCGCCCAGCCACATTTGGGTTTTTATAATAAGCTTTGCTCTGCAGAAGTGGTCCTTGGCGTCCCAGCCCCCAAGCCTGATGAGGCTGGAGGGCTCCTGGGCCCCCATCACTCTGCTCCAGCCAGGGCAGGTACAGGGCTGGGAGGCTGGGCCATGAACTTGACATTGGTGACCTTCACTGCCACCTGGTGGACCGCTTGGGAGTGGTAGCCGGTGAGCTGAGCGGGCCGGGAGGGCTGCAGAGTGCCGTGTTCGGAGAAAGGCAGCTGAGCATCCTGGAGATCAGCACAGAGAGGCCACAGCGAGTGTGACAACACAGACAAGGGAGAGGTCACAGCCTCAGTGCCGTGCTGTGCTGGCCCTGGCATCTGGGTGGCTGGCAGATGGAGTGCCAACATACAGAGTTTTTAGGACTAAGCTGGAATCCTGGACTCTCCCTGACCCTGGCAAAGTCACAGACGTTTCTCCTGTCCTGTCCCTGGCTTCAGAAGGGAGGAATTATACCCTCCCCCCGGGCTAGCGTCAGGAAGAAAAGCTCCTGCGTGTGAAACAGCCCCACCACCAAGCCTCTGCAGACACGAGCTGTGTTCCGCCTGGAACCTGCCGAGGGAACACGCGGGGAATCGGTGACCCACCGCCTGGGAAGGCTCAGCTCCGCAGGAAAATCGCCCCATGATGTGCGTTTTCAAAGGGCCCTATGACTTTTTTTTTTTAATTGAGGTAAAATTCACATAACATAAAATTACCCACTTTAGGCCAGGCGTAGTGGATCACGCCTGTAATCCCAGCATTTTGGGAGGGCGAGGCAGGTCGATCACGAAGAAAGGAGTTTGAGACCAACATGGCCAACATGGTGAAACCCCGTCTCTACTAAAAATACAAAAATTAGGCCGGGCGCAGTGGCTCACGCCTGTAATCCCAGCACTTTGGGAGGCAGAGGTGGGCGGATCACAAGGTCAGGAGATCGAGACCATCCTGGCCAACATGGTGAAACCCTGTCTCTACTAAAAATACAAAAATTAGCTGGGCACGGTGGCGCATGCCTGTAATCCCAGCTACTCAGGAGGCTGAGGCAGGAGAATTGCTTGAATCTGGGAGGCGGAGGTTACAGTGAGCCGAGATCGCGCCACTGCACTCCAGTCTGGCGCCTGGTGATGGAGCGAGACTCTGTCTCAAAAAAAAAAAAAAAAAAAATACAAAAATTAGCCGGGCATGGTGATACATGCCTGTAATCCCAGCTACTCAGGAGGCTGAGGCTTGATCTCGGGAGGCGGAGGTTCCAGTGAGTCAAGACCGTGCCACTGCACTCCAGCCTGGACAACAGAGCAACACTCTGTCTCAAAAAAAAAAAAAAAATTCTCGTTTTAAAGTGTTGGGTGCCGTCCAATGTGGCATTCAGCATATCCACGATATTCAAAATGTGCAGTGGCAACTCCACCTTGTTCCAGAACGTTTTCTGAGACTGAGTCTTGCTCTGTCCCAGGCTGGAGTGCAGTGGCGCAATCTCGGCTCACCACAGCCTCCGCCTCCTGGGTTCAGGAGATTCTCCCGCCTTAGCCCCCAGAGTAGCTGGGACTATAGATGTGTGCCACCACGCCCGGCTAATTTTTTTTTTTTTTTTTTTTTTTTTGAGATGTAGTTTTGCTCTTGTTGCCCAGGCTGGAGGGCAGTGGCATGACCTCAGGTCATTGCAACCTCCACCTCCCGGGTTCAAGCGATTCTCCTGCCTCAGCCTCCTGAGTAGCTGGGATTACAGACACACACCACCATACCTGGCTAATTTTGTATTTTTAGTAGAAATGGGGTTTCTCCATGTCAGACTGGTCTTGAACTCCCGACCTCAGGTGATCTGCCTGCCTTGGCCTCCCAAAGTGCTGGGATTACAGGCATGAGCAACAGGGCCCAGCCATGCCTGGCTAATTTTTGTATTTTTAGTAGAGACAAGGTTTCACCATGTTGGGCAGGCTAGTCTCGAACTCTTGACCTCAGGAACTCCTGACCTCAGGTGATCCACCCACCTAAGCCTGTCAAAGTGCTGGGATTACAGGCATGAGCCACTGTGCGGACTCCCCAAAACATTTTCATCATCCCAAAAGGAAGCCCCAGCCGCTGGCCCCTCCCCAGCCCCTGGTGGCCGCTCCCCTGCATCTGTCCCTGTGCACTGGCCTGTTCTGGACATTTCATGGGACTGGAACCATACACTCTGTGGCTTCCTCCCCTGGGCATGATGCCCTGGGTTCATGTGCGCTGTGGCCTGTCAGCTCCCCTCCTGTGGATGGCTGGACAGCTCTCCATCAGAAGGAGGTCTGACGTTTGGTTTCTCAGTTTGGCAACTGATGGATATTTGGGTCTGCACCTAGGAGTGGAGTTGCTGGTTCTTGTGGAAATTCCACATTTAGCTTTTTGGGGAACTGCCACACTGGTTTCCACAGCAGGCAGGCATCAGGCACACCTCCTCACAGCCTCGCCACACCGGTTTTCCCTTGCGTGTTTTTTAATTCTGGCCATCCTACAGGTGTGAGGGAGCTCTCCTGGTGCTTTTGTTTGTTGTGTTTGAGACAGAATCTCGCTCTGTCGCCCAGGCTGGAGTGCAGGGGTGTGATCGCGGCTCACTGCAACCTCCGCCTCCCAGGGTCAAGCGATTCTCCTGCCTCAGCCTCTGGAGTACCTGAACTACAGACGCCTGCCAACACACCTGGCTAATTTTTGTATTTTTAGTAGAGGCAGGATTTCACCATGTTGGCCAAGCACGCATTGAACTCCTGACCTCAGGTGATCCGCCTGCCTCAGTCTCCCAAAGTGCTTAGAGTCTGTAATCTGTCACTGCTGTCCCTGCCCACATCCCCCCCACCCCCCAAAGGCAGCTCTCAATGCTGCCCGCTGCGCCCAATGTGAGGCCCAGCCCCAGCCATGGAGCAAGCGTGCTCCTCCGCGGCATCTCCACCAAACCTCTACGGGGACTTCCCCTTGGGCAGGGGCGAGCTGGAACTCCATGAGGTGACCTCCTGGAGCCTCCCCGACCCCCTTAAACCAAGCGCTATGGAGCCCGCCCAGACCATCCTGTCCATGATCACACTGAGGATGGGCACCTGAGTGCCCACGGGCACACATTGTTTTCAGGTGATGTCTTTAAACTCTGGAACTCGAAGATGAGATTGCCCCCTCAGTAAGCCCAGGCCTCCTAAGGCTGCTTCTCAATGGCAGCTGCGGCCCGGGCACAGGTAGGGTGGAGCTTGACACTCCCCCTTATAGACTCAGATGCCTCTCATATGTGTATTTCTCTCCCCCCCTTTTTTTTTTTGGAGACAGAGTCTTGCTGGCTCTGTCACCTGGGCATGATCTTGGCTCACTGCAGCCTCAGCCTCCGGGGCTCAAGCAATCCTCTCGCCTAAGCCCCCTGAGTAGCTGGGACTACAGGCATGCACTACCACGCTCACCTAATTTTTTAAAAGTTGTTTTTAGAGATGGGGTCTTGCTATGTTTCTCCTGGGCTCAAATAATCCTTCTGCCTTGGCCTCCCAAAGTGCTGGGATTTCAGGCATGAACTCCCGGGCCCAGCCCCCAATGTTTATGCCTAGGTCTCTTTGCTAACCCCAAGATCTACAGCTCTAACTGCCGACACCATAGTCCCCAAGCAGACCCCTGCCAGGCACCAGCCTCAGGCCACAGTCCCTTCGGCACACAGATGGCTGGGAACCTGAGCTTTCTTTCCTCTTCCTTCACGCACTTCCCTGACCCCCAGCCTAGTCCCCAAGACTTGTCAGCTTTGAGCTCCTGAATCTGTCTACCCACTCCCAGACCCCGGACCCCTCCACCCTGGACATGGGAAAAGGCCCCTTACCTGATCCCCAGAAGTCCTCGGCCGGGCCAAACCTGTCTCCATACTCCATGCAGTTTTCCAAGTACAGATCTGGCCCCAGGGCCCCTGCTGCAGTGCTGTGCTGATGCCCATTGCCCTAAAGACAACAGACCTGGGTGCTTAGTCCCTGCACCAGGGCCTGCACCCAGGTCCCCTCGCTGAGCTCCAGCCACTTGCCCAGCTGGGCAGAAGCGACTATGTGATATGGAGCTCCTGCCTCCCCGGAGTTGGGGAGAATCTGAGATCCTCCCTTCCCCAGGGCTGTGTAAGAGACTGAACACCTGTGTGGACCTGTCTGTGTCTGCCCTCCCCTCCACACACACCAGCTGAGAGTAAGGCCCCCCAGGCAGGCACACCGGAAGGGGATAAGAAAGGAGACCCCGTGACCTGCTCAGAACAGGCTCAGCCCCAGGGGCCTCTGCCCCCACCTCCCCATGCTCTGGGTTCTCTCACCATGAGGTCCAGGGCCTCCCAAGACCTTCAGGTATTAAATAGCTTTTGGTCACTTCAGTCACAACAGCGGCTTCATTTAGTAGGTGATTATCAGCATGATAATTGGAACTCAGCCTGACTCACCCAGGATTAAACCTCTCCCGGCTGCCTTGTGCTCAGACCTGCCCAAGCAGGAAAACTTGCAGTTTGCAGAGATTCTTAAATGTTTTGAGTTACAGATTCCAGTTCTCGGTGGAAAATCTCTCTTTTAATCTACCTTCTCCCTTGTTTCTGCCATCTAAACAAAACACAGCGTCCACAGAGATGGTAGGGTCCTCTGCTGCCACTTCCACTCTGGCTGAGTGTGCCTCTGTTCCCATGGGCTGTGTTTCCTCTGGCTTTTTGGCCCTGAGGTCTCTGAATGCTGGATGTCATGCATGAAAGCCTGGAGGCTGCAGAGCAGCAGACAGCAAACGCAGCCCAGGCCGGCCTCCAGCTTTTGTAATTGTAACTTACTGAAACACAGCCATGCCCATTTGTTTACAGACGTTCCGTGGCTGGGCATGCCCTACAGCAGCACAGGTCAGGAGGCAGAGGCCACTTCTACTGCCCGGCTAAGGAGAAGTTGGGCAGATCCTGCCCTGGATGACGCTGTGTTCCAGCCAGAAGAGAGGGTCCCCCTTTCCTCCATAAGGAGGGTGACCCCCTGGCGCCAAGCAGGGACTGAGCCGACCTGAGGACGAGTTGCCCTTTGGGTGAGTGAGTCTCTGGATTGCCTGTTTCTAGGAACTAATCCTCCAGGAAATTAACAAAGAGCTTGCTGCGGACAACTGGAGCCCTCCCCTTCCTTAGCCCTGAGCCAGGAAAACAATTCGGCTCTGTCTTCCGGAAGTTTCACATTAGCTCCTCAACGAGCATCTTCACGAAGCTTCTAGTCCTGCCACAATCCTGAAAGAGAGATCAGCTTTCCAGTCTTCATTCTTGTCATGATTAGATGCCCCTGGAATCTCCCGTGTGCCATTAATCCCCACGAGAACAAGCCCTCGGGAACTGTGGGCTGCAGACGGCCGGCTCACCCTCCCGGGAAGCCCTCCTCTTCTAAGGCTTAATCCCTTTAGTCTGTTGCTTCCGCAGCTTTCTGATGCCATTAAAGAGATGAGTTTTATATTTTTTCTGGTCTTTCTAGTTCTTAGTGGGAGGCTTGATCTGCTGCACTCCATCCTACTTGGAAGTTGGAAGTCTATTTCCCACGTTTAAAACGTTAATTTCAGGCCACACACGGGCTCATGCCTGTAATCCTAGCACTTTGGGAGGCCAAAGTCAGGGGATCACTTGAGCCCAGGAGTTCCAGAGCAGCCTAGGAAACATAGGGAGACCTCATCTTAAAAAAAAAAAATAGCACACACAGAGCATGGCGGTGCGAGCCTGTAGTCTCAGCTACTTGGGAGGCCAGGGCAGGAGGATTACTTGAGCCCAGGAGTTTGAGGTTACAATGAGCTATGATTGCGCCACTGCACTCCAGCCTGGGCAACACAGCAAGACTCTATCTCTAAACAAATAGAATAGGCTGGGTACGGTGGCTCACATCCATAATCCTAGTTCTTTGGCAGGCCAAGGCAGGAGAATCACTGGAGCCCCAGAGTTCAAGACCAGCCTGGGCAGCATAGTGAGACCCTGCTTCTAAAAAAAAAAAAAAAAAATTAGCTGGGCATGGTGGCACATACCTGTACTTGGGAGGCTGAGGCCAAAGGATCACATGTACCCAGGAGTTTTGAGGCTGCAGTGAGCAGTGATTGTGCCACTGCACTCAGCCTGGGCAACAGAGTGAGACTCTGTCTCTAAAAATGTAAGTCACTAAAAATAAAATAAATGTTAATTTCAGTTTCCAATTGTTCATTGCTAGCAAACAGAAATACACATTTCACTTTGTACACTGACCTAGTATTCTGTGATGTCCTAATTTGTTCCAGACTTCTGGTAGACTCCTTTGAGAGTTTCTATGTAGTCACGTGGTCCATGAACGGAGACAGCTATGTAGCTATTCCTTCCCAGCATGTGTTCATTTTATCATTTCCTTCCTGATTACGCTGACCAGGGCCTCCCAGGTGATGCTGAATCGATGTGGTGAGAGCCGACGTCCTTGCCTTGTTTCCTTCCTTACGGGGGAAGCATCCAATCTTTTATTGCTTTGTGTGATGTTATCTGTCGGGTTTTTGCAGATATCTTCTAAAAAGTTAAGGAAGTTGTCTTTTATTCCTAGTTTGCTAACAGTTTTTTTTTTCTTTTTAGAAAAATTTTTTTTAATAGAGATGGGGTTTCACCATGTTGACCAGACTGGTCTCGAACTCCTGACCTCAGGTGATCTGCCCACCTCAGCCTCCCAAAGTACTGGGATTACAGGCGTGAGCCACCACGCCCAGTTGCTAACAGTTTTTATCACAAATGGATGTTCAATTTTGTCAAATTCTTTTCCTGCATCTATTAAGAGATCCGAATATTCTTTTTTTTTTTTGTATGTTGATGATACAATGAATGATACTGATTGATGTTTGAAGGTTGAACCAACCTTGCATTTCCAGGAGACAAGGCAAGTCCCTTTCACCTATGAGACTGTAAAGATGAAATACAAGTGGCCGGACGCGGTGGCTCACGCCTGTAATCCTAGCACTTTGGGAGGCCGAGGTGGGCGGATCACGAGGTCAAGAGATTGAGACCATCCTGTCCAACATGGTGAAAACCTGTCTCTACTGAAAATATATAAATTAGCTGGGTGTGGTGGTGCACGGCTATAGTCCCAGCTACTTGGGAGGCTGAGGCAGGAGAATCACTTGAATCGGGGAGGCGGAGGTTGCAGTGAGCCAAGATAGTGCCACTGCACTCCAACCTGGCAACAGAAAAAAAACAAACAAACAAGTAATTTACTTCTAAGATACAATAGGAATATAGGCACTGGGTAAGAACTGTCATTCCAAAAGGGAGAAATCAGCTAAATGAAGGAGACTACAGGTCCCATGCAAGTTCCAAACCCAGCAGGGCAGGAGTTCAGTCTTAAAGCTCCCAATCTCCTTTGACTCCATGTTCCATATCCAGGGCACACTAGTGCTGGGGGTGGGGCTCCCAAGGCCTTGGACAGCTCCATCCTGTGGCTTTGCAGGGTTCCATCCCCAAGGCTGCTCTTACAGGTTGTTGAGGGCTTGTGCCTTCTCTAAGCGCACGGTGCAAGCTGCTGGTCACGTCGCTATTCTGAAGTCTGGAGGATGGGGGCCCCCTTCTTACAGCTCCACTAGGCAGTGCCCTGTGGGGACTCTGTGTGGGAGACTCCAACTCCACATCTTTCCTTGGCACTGCCCGAGTAAAGGTTCCCTGCTGCAGGCTTCTGTCTGGGAACCCAGGCTTTCTCACACATCCTCTGAAATCCAGGCAGAGGTTGCCAAGCCTTTGCTCTTGCATTCTGTGTACCCGCAGGCTTAACACCATGTGAAAGCTGCCAGAGCTTACAGCTTGCAACCTCCAAAGTGGCAGTCTGAGCTGTACCTGGGCCCCTGTGAGCTGAGGCTGGAGCTGGAGCTGCTGGGATGGATGCCCTGTGCGGAGCACTGCCCTGAGGTTGTGCAGGGAAATGGGGCCCTGGGCTTAGCCCACAAGACCATTTAGTTCTCCTAGGCCTCAGGGCCTGTGATTGAAGGGGCTGCGGTGAAGGCTCTGAGATGCCTTTGAGGCCTTTTCCCCGTTGTTCTGGTCATCAGCACTTGGCTTACTTTTAGTCACGCAAATATCTCTTAACAAGTGGTCACTCCACAGTCTGCTTGAATTCCTCTCTGCCTCATGGTCAGGCTGTAAATTTTCCAAACTTTTTTTTTTTTTGATCAATCTTGTTCTATAGCCCAGGCTAGAGTGCAGTGGCATGACTGTGGCTCACCGCAACCCCTGCCTCCCGGGTTCAAGCAATTCTCCTGCCTCAGCCTCCCAAGTAGCTGGGACTACAGGTGCCCGCCACCACACCAGGGTAATTTTTGTATTTTTAGTAGAGATGAGGTTTCGCCATGTTGGCCAGGCTGGTCTTGAACTCCCGGCCTCAAGGGATCTACCTGCCTCAGCCTCCCAAAGTGCTGGGATTACAGGTGTGAGCCACCACACCTGGCCAATTTTCCAAACTTTTACACTCTGCTTGTCTTTTAAATATAAGTTGCAACTTTATTTTTTATTTTTTATATAAGTTGCAACTTTAAGTCATTCCTTTGCTCCTGCATCTGAGCACAGGTGGTCAGAAGCAGCCATCCTACTTCCTGAACTTTTTACTGCTTAGGAATTTCTTCCACCAGCTACCCTAAATCATCACTCTCGAGTTTAAACTTCCACAGATCCTGAGGCATGAACAGAATGCAGCCAAGCTCTTTGCTAAAACCTTAGCAAAGAACACATGACCTTTGTTCCCATTTCCAGTTGGTTCCTCATTTCCATCTGGGACTTTGTCAACCTGGCCTTTACTGTCCATATCACTATGAAAATTTGCGTCACAATCATTTAACCACTCACTAAGAAGCTCCAAACGTTCCCTCATCTTCCTATCGTCTTCCGAGCCCTCCAAACGCTCCCAGCCTCTGCGCGTTACCCAGTTCCAAACCTGCTTCCACATTTTCAGGTATCTTTATCGCAATGTCCTACTCCTTGGTACCAATTTTCTGTATTAAGCCATTCTTACAATTGCTATAAAGAAATATCTGAGACTGGATAATTTATAAGAAAATAAGTTTAACTGGCTCGTGGTTCTGCAGGCTATCCAGGAAGCATTGTAGCATCTGTTTCTGGGGAGGCCCCAGGACGTTTCCAGTCACGGTGGAAGGAAAGGAGGAGCAGGCAGGGAGTGGGGAAGAGGTGCCCCACGCTTTAAAGTGACCGGATCTCGTGTCAACTCAGAGCAAGGGTTCACTGATCACCAAGAGGTGGCTCAGGCCGTTCACGAGACCCACTCCCCTGACCCAGGCACCTCCTCCCAGGCCCCACCTCCCACACTGGGGGTTACAATTCACAACATGAGATTTGGGCGGGGGAAAAATATCCAAACAGTATCATTCCTCCCTGCCTCATGGTCAAGCTGCAAATTTTCCAAACTTTTTTTTTTGATCAGTCTTGTTCTGTAGCCCAGGCTCAATGTTTCTTAAGTGAATGGAACAAGCAAGAATACGGTGGGAATACCCCAGAACGAGCGCTACACTGGGCTTCAGAACAGTTGTTCTGAGCGGTCAGTTCCCTTTGGGAGCAACTGTTCACCTGACTGCAAGTCCACCTACAATCATGCCAGCATCAAACTCATGTTTCATGAGCAATCTATAAGAACATCATAAAGACTGAGCAGTGCCCACCAGAAGTCAGAGTAGCTCCGACATTACGCTGGCCTGCTAGCCCTTGCCTGCTAACCCTGGCCTGCTAACCCTGGCCTGCTAGCCCTCGCCTGCTA
>PVKV010015137.1:0-37944 GCA_004027835.1 Alouatta palliata
TGGGGGGCCAAGCTCACACCCCCGCCGCTCTGTGGAGCCCAGCTGTTCCTGGGGGGCCAAGCTCACACCCCAGCCGCTCTGTGGAGCCCAGCTGTGCCTGGGAGGCAAGCTCACATCCCCGCTGCTCTGAGGAGCCCAGCTGTGCCTGGGGGGCAAGCTCACACCCCAGCCGCTCTGTGGAGCCCAGCTGTGCCTGGGGGGCAAGCTCACATCCCCGCTGCTCTGAGGAGCCCAGCTGTGCCTGGGGGGCAAGCTCACATCCCCGCTGCTCTGAGGAGCCCAGCTGTGCTTGGGAGCTGTACTGCTTCACCTGCCCCTCAGCTACACCCCCACCATCCAATCTTCCTGTGCCTCCTGGCCAGGACCTCCCACTCCAAGCTGGGCTGGTGGGTCCTTGTGGTGCCCCCAGCCAGGCCTCTTTGTGGGGCCAGCGCAGCCTGCAGCTACCCCTGTGTCCACTTCCTCTGGCCCCTGCCCCGGCCCCCAGCACCCTTCCTCCAGGCCCTGCCTGGCCTTCCCTGGGCCAGTGACTGCAGCGTCAGCCCTGAGTACCCCTGCTCCCAGGGTCTTCCCTAATTCCTGCCCCCCTTCAGACTCCACACAGCTGAGACTAGCGCCCCGACCCTCTACAGGACTTGGCAGGGCACACTTCGCTCCCAGCCCTGGGTCCAGCTTACTGGTGGCCGAGGTAGCCTGAGGGGTGGATGGTCAGTAAATCATCCAGTGCGTGGGCCCCTAGCTCCAGACCATTGAGGGTGGGGCACAAGCAAGGGCTGGCTGGGGACCAGGACGGCCAGGTATGGGCAGCACTTTACCCAGTGCCGGATGGGCTTCTGGTGGGGGTGTGGGGTCCAGCTACGGGGCAGGGAAGCTGGAATTCCAGCCTCTGGAATTCCTAGACTAAGGCTATAGGATGCTGGGTACCAGGTCCAGCCTCAAGGGAGCGGAGGGAGGGCAGGGGCAGCCCATCTGGCCAGTCCGTGGAATCCAGACAGGTGCAGCCCACTGGGGGCAGGGTTGGCTGAGGAAGCCCCCTCCTTCTGCACTTTGCCATGTGTGCTCTAGGAGAGGAGGAATGGAGCAGCCTTTCCACCTATGCTGGAGGTAAGGCTCACAGGACAGGAGGGGCCTGTCTGGGAAGCCTGTCCCATCCCAACCAACCCCACGCCCAGTCAGCCCAGGGCAGGAACGGCCATTGGACCTAGCACACCCAACCAGGGCCAGACCACAGGCCAGACAGGGGGTCCCGGGAGACAAGCAGCTGAAAATAGACCCTGGGAACTTGGGAGAGTCTGAGACTCAGCCGGGATGAGGGGGAAGGGCAGGAAGGTGGGCCTTGGGGAGGGCTGAGCTGGGCGTGCTGGCAGAGCACCCAGGACAGGCCTGGGAGGGCAGCTCACACCTACCCACACCCTCAGCCTGGGCATGGGGGCGGGAGGTGGTGGAGAGGGCTTCAGGGACAGGGAGTGGCAGTCCCAAGTTGAGTACCTCAGTCTGCAGAAGGAGAGGCTGTGGGCCCAGAGGAGCAGACGGTTCTGGAGGGGTGGACGATGGGCTTCCTCAGGGACAGTGGGGCCCAGCCCGGCCTCTCTGTCATCCTGGTTCCTGGAGCCCAGGCCTGGCTGCCACACCCCAGCCCCTGCAGGCGTCAGCCAGAGGGCCAGCAGGAGCAGGCCAGGGTGCAGGGGCGCGTGCAGAGAGAGGACAGGCTGAGCAGACGGAGGAGGCCTCTCGATGCACTTGGAACCCTGCAGCAGCCCCCGTCACCCCCAGGTCTAGGGCCCTCTTGCTGTCCAGGTGCAGGGTGGAATGTTCTGGGCACAGAGGCAGCCTGGGGCGAGCAGCTGGGGAGCTCTGTGTCCCTGTCCCGTCCACTCTGTCTTCTGTTTGATCCTGCCACAAATGCCACCAGCATCTCGAAAGGTGGACTGAGAGGCGCAGGGGCTGGGGTCTCTGTCTAGCATGGTGAACTGGAGTCAGGCTGGCTCCATTGACCAGGTCAGTGCCCCCGGGGCAGGTGAGAGCCAGGCAAGCTTATGAAGCCAGAGGCCCGGTGCCTGAGCTGGGGCAGGTGGGGGACAGTGTGACCCAGAAACTGGCAGGACCCTGACCTGCCCAGACGGGTTGGGCCCTGGGGGTGGGATGGTGTGAACAAGGAGTCGAGGTGGAGAAAGGAACTGGAAGGTGGGCTCCTGCAGCTGAGAAGGGGCCCCCACCCCTGGAGCACAGGGTTGGGGGGAGTGCAGGAGAAAGGGGGTTTCAGGGGCACATCCATCTGTAGCTGAAGTTTGGGGAGGGTTGCAGGGATTGTCTGTGACTGTGTGTGTCTCTGTGTTACGTCTGTGTGTCTGTGTCAGTGTGTGTATCTGTGTTTGTTAGTGTGGGTGTCTGAGTTGAGTGGAAAAACTGCATGGTGAGGGCATCCTGCCCCCCACCCCACCCGTGACCATGGTGACAGGAAGCAACAGCCGGGAAGGCCAGGAAGGGACTCATCGCCCTGGTTTTCAAGGGGCGGGGTTCCCCCATGGGCAGGGCAGGTTGGAGTCCAGAGTGTGGGGGCAAGGGCCATCCCTGGGGTAGGGGGTAGAGGGGAGGACAAGGACTGGATCATTGTCCTTATCTGCCCTGGCCAATGTCCCTACATGAGCTGCAAGGCAACTGGGGGGGGTTGGGGAGGGGGCTTGACAGAAACAGGCAGACACATTCTCTTGGGCACCCAGAGACCCCACCGATGGACACACCCACACACAGGTATGCCCGAGGGTACCAGGCACACGTGTGCCTCAGGCACCTGCCCTACACCTCTGCACCTGGAGTATGTTACCCTGGTGGGGGTGTGGATGGTGGTGCTGGGCACCCTGGGGCCTATGGGCACCACACACCCCAGGGGAAGTACAGTGACAGAGCCCCCAGCCTCTCCCCCTTCTCAGTGCCTCTGCCTGTCTGCTTTGTCCCATGGTGCCCAGACTTGATGGAGATGGCCGGCGGGCTGAGACCTGAAAGTAGGTTTCGAGGCTCACTGGACTGGAGATTGGGGTTCTGAGGTTGCAGGGCAGGAGTGCACCCCTGCTCTGGAAACCTTGCCTCTGAGGGATCTCAGAATGGGGCAGGGGAGGGCTCCAATGGGCTCCTGCAGAATGTCCTATCAGACCCTAGGACTTAGCCCCAGTCGGGGACAGAACTGTGGCTGTAGAGAGGGGGCTGCCAGGAGGGGGATGAGCAGGATGTGGCCTTGGCTGATATGCCAGTGGGTGTCTCTGCAGTGTGGCCTCCATGCCAGACGCCCGTGCCTCAGCCATCCTACAGCCCTGCCGCTCCTGTCCTCTCCCCAAGCTGGGGCCTGGTGGTGGACAGGGCAGGGCAGGTCTGGAGGGGCTGACGGTGGGGCGGTGGGCTTCAGGGAAAGTGAAGTTGGGATCACAGGTGCAGTTAGGGCTAAGTGCCCACCAGGGGTAAGCCAGGGCTCCTGGTGCCTGGGACGATGGTCTCCAGCACCCCCTGGCGGGGGACAGGGCCGGCACAGGCCCAGAGGCGGAGGTCAAGGGGAGATAAGATGATGGCTGACATGGCTGCCTGGAGGGATGGGGGCAGGGAGGAAGGACAGGAGCCACCGTGCTGTGGGAGCTTGGGCACGGGGCTCCACGCAGCTCGGAGGTGAAGGGCCTGTGGAGAGGGCTCCCCTGCCCATTGAGAGGAGAGGGGGCTGGTGGACTGACCCTGAAACCTGATCCTGGCCCCCGTCCGGAGGCTGGCTGGTCGGCTGGAGGGCTGCCCTACAAGCCTGAGGGCCAGCGAGCTCCGTTGGCCCTCCTGAATCTCCGGGCGGGCGAGGCGGGACAGCCTCGGCCTGGCACCGGGGTCAGCCTCCACCCCACCTGGGCAGTGGACTTGGACCGCTTTGGCTGAACTGGGCGTTTCCTGCAGAGATAAGGGCGCTCCCAGCGCCCAGCGGATCATCTCCCAGCAGGCTTGGGGGTGGCCAAACCCTTTGTCGACGGTGCAAACCCCAGCCCCCGAAGCCATCTGTCCTCAAACTACGGCTCTACTCGCTGGGAGTCCCCGCTTTTGAATTCCCCAGGGACACCCCCACCTCCGCTGAGGTCAGATGGACCTCTCAGAGCAGCGGAGATCAGGGGAGCTAGCACAGGCGGCATGTCCCTCCAGAGCGAGGCGCTGAGGGGGGCGGCCTCCTAACTAACCCTGCGTGGGATGGAAGGCTGGAGTGGGTTCCTGAGTGGGGACGACAGCGGGGTCTCTGGCAATTGTCCCCAGCCCTCTGTCTTGGCGAGGGCAGGATCAGCGTGGGCTGCTTTGCATCTCTCTGCATTTAGAGGTGTTTGGTCCAGTCCTGGCCCGCGCAAATCTGGGGCTCGGGCAGGTGCGGGCGGGGTGGGGCCGGGGGCGGAGAGGGGCTTCCTGCTTCGGGGGAGCCTTTTGCCCTGAGCTTGGCTCCGGGCGACAGCACGGTGCTGGGCTAGGGGCGCGGCTTGAGCTCCCGGAGGAGCTGCGTCCCGTCAGTAAGTCCCCACGGCCCTCTGCTTTGTACTCAGCCAGGCCCGGGTCCAGCCTGAAGGTGGGGGTGGACCAGATGACCTTTCTCGGGCCGCGGGCCTGGATCCGAGGTCCCCGGGGTCCAAGTCCTGGATTGGGGGCGGGGTCTTCAAGGGGCGGGGTCTCCAAGGGGCGGGGTCCTGGGGTCCCTGAAAGGCGCAGACCGGGCGGGACCCTCCCAGTCTCGCGCCTGCAGCCCTTCCCGCCCCAGCCTCCCCCAACCCGCACCGAACCCGGAGCTGCCATGCCCAAGTGCCCTAAGTGCAACAAGGAGGTGTACTTCGGTGAGTGCGCGCACGCGGGCCCCGGGAGGAGGGTGGAGGCCCCTGCGTCCGAACGCCGCACGGTCGCTGCTGGTTCGCGGTCTTGCTGTGCTCGGCGGGCTGCCTCTGGCTCTGAGCCTCCCCGTCTCTGGGCCCTACGGTCGCTGCCGTCTCCTTTCGGGCGCACCCTGGGTGGGGGACCCGTGGGGCTGGAAGGAATGCGAGCCTGGGGCCGCGCCTCCCAACGCTAAGTAGAAACAGACGCGGAAACCGACGCCCGGGGAGTGATCCCTGACGCCTGCCTTCCTGCCCCACGCGCGCGCACCCCGAGGCGAGGGAGGAAGTGGGAAGTCACCCCTGTCCTCGCCTTGGAGAAAGGCTCCCGCAGGCCACCCTTGCCACCGCAGAGGCCGGGGGCTGAAAGCCGGCAGCCTGGCCCACGCCTTCCTGACCCAGCCCGGACCCCTGACCCTGGGCCCCGCCCTTCAGCCCCACCCAGCCCTCAGGAGCAAGACTCAGGGCCGCACCCCCAGTGGCCCAGGCACCAGGCAGGTTGTAATGGCTCTGGGAATTGAAGATTGGTGCTGTCTGGTTGTAATGGCTCTGTCCTCATGGGACAGGCGGCGGAGACCTTAGGCTGGGCTGGGAGGGTGGAGCCCCAGTGCACAGGGCTTGGGCAGAGCTGGCTGCAAGAGGCGGGTACGCCAGTGGTGGGGGTGCGCGGAGTCCCCCAGCGTCTCATGGGGCCCATCTGTGCCTCTGCAGCCGAGAGGGTGACCTCTCTGGGCAAGGACTGGCATCGGCCCTGCCTGAAGTGCGAGAAATGTGGGAAGACGCTGACCTCCGGCGGCCATGCTGAGGTAGGTGGGACCCGCCCTGGTAGCAGGGCCCAGGGGTGATGGCACCCCCTCACGGCCCTTCTCTTTGCAGCACGAAGGCAAACCTTATTGCAATCATCCCTGCTACGCCGCCATGTTTGGGCCTAAAGGTATGCGCCACGAGCCTCTCGTCCCCGCCCACCCCACAGCCTGTCTGCCCCTTCCTGTTGACTTTTTCCACCTTCTCTGCAGGCTTTGGGCGGGGTGGAGCCGAGAGCCACACTTTCAAGTAAACCCGGTAGGTACCGCACCCCTGTCCTGCCCCCTGGTTCTACTCTCGGGTTGGGGATGCCCCCTCCCAGGGAGGCCTGACCACTCATGGGGTCCAAAGGGAGGCCGTGGACGCTGCACTCACACCTGTGCCTGTCTCTCTCTGCAGAGGTGGTGGAGACCCCATCCTTGGCCGCTGGCTGGGCCACTCACTGTCCACCAAATGCCAGGCCTCGTCCCCAGATGCCCAGGGCTCCCTTGTAGCCCCTAATGCCCTCAATAAACCTGAACACGTGGAAAACCTGTGTGTGTGCTCGCGTGCTGGGTGAGCCAGGGTGTGCAAGGGGGCTGCAGTAGGGCTCTGGCCGCCGCTCTGCTAGTGGTGCCTCCAAGGCGGGGACAGAGGTGACTTCCCACTTCCTGTGCATCGCCCTCCCCAGGGCGCCGTTCCAGGGCCTCATAGGCCGGGCCCCCTGTGCAGGGTGAGTCCAGGCCACCCTAGACAGCCCGCACCCAGCCCTGCTGCTCTGAGCCCACCTCCACAGCTCCCAGACCCTCAGAGGTGCCCCTGAACTCTCCTGGCCTTCTGGGAGCAGGAAGGGACGCTTCGAGAGGCCTGGGGGCGGGTGGGGCTGGCAAGGGGGGGCTGGCCTCGGGTCAGGGGATGAATCAGCTCACTGGTTCCGTTTCTCAGAGGCTCTAGGGGAGCTGTGGGGACTCCTAGCCTTCCCCCTTCCTGCCCCCCCACCCTGTCCTCATTCCCCACCCCTCCAGGCCAGGCCGCGCTTCTGCAGGGGCCTGATGAGGCTGCTCTGCCCGACGCAGACACCACTGCCCCACGTGTGTCCTCGTCTGCCGTCTACCCTGTGCCCAGGGACTTACCCTGTGGCCCGGGGTCCAGCGGGGAACTTGAGTGCTGGCCGCGCACAGGGGCTGAGGGTCCTTCTGCAAACTCCCTTGTTAACTCAGCCAGTCGCTGCTGACTGGGCCACCTTCAGAGACTCCCTTCCCCACACTGGCCACTTAGATTCTGGCCCTAGCAGAAGGCCACCCCTGCGGACACCCACTGACCTAAAAGAGCCCAGAGGCCTCGCCCTGCCCTAGGGCTGTGGTGGGTGTGCCGCAGGCTCCGCTGGACAGGTGCTGTGTGGGGGCAGTATAGGGTAGCCCAGGGTGGGGTGTATGGGGTGATTGGGAGATTCCTGGGATTCCAATGAGCAGGGAGCCACAGCGCTTTTGGTGGGATGGGGGCAGGGGAGGGGGGATGCCGGGGGTGCCGAGGTGAGGCCTCGGTTCTGGACGGTGGTGGGTGGCGCTGCGGGAACTCAGAGCTTTGACTCAGCGACACCTGGTGCAGAGGAAAATCCGCAAGCGTGGGGCTGGGAGAGCGCGGAGCAAGGCTGCAAAGGGGGCCCGCCATCCCCCACGCTTCCTGCCAAGTTCCTGTGGCGCCGTGGGCCCCCACCCCTGACCCCACCCCCTGGCTCCTGCCGCCGTGTAGCTCGCAGGTGCAGAGGCGCTCTGAGGAGGAGGCCCTTGGCTTCAAGGAAGCCGCCAGCGGGGCGAGGAGCTTGGTCTTCCTCCTGGCGCTGGCGCCGTGAAGGAGGTTGCGATGCGCCAGAGGGAAGGAGGCTGCGGGCGGGGGAGGCCGGAGGGCGTGGGGGGAGAGACAGGATGGGGCCTGCTCCGCTGGGGCCCTGAGGGCCAGGAGGGCTGCCTGGAGGAGGAGATGGGGGCGAAGGAGGCCGGGAGGGAGGTGGGGCCGGGACCCCTCGGGCTGCGCCTCGCGTGGGCGCGGCCAGCCAGGGCTGGGGGTCCAGGGAGGACTGAGTTTCCCGCCCCCGCCTTCGCCGCCGTCCTCCAAGCCTCGGGGAGGTGCAGGGGCATCGCGGGAAGAGCCCGGTGACGCGCGGCCCGCGGTCTTCACGGATGCCGGGAGACGCCGCTGGCCACGAGCCGGCCCGACCTTCTGTCCCCGCAGACGGCCCCGCGGGGCTCGGGCAGCGGCCGCTTCCCGCGCCGGCTTCCTCCGGGGCTGCTCCGGGGCTGCTCCGTGGCGGCGGCAGAAGGACGCGTGGCCGCGCGTTCGGGGCGGGGGAGTTGCCCGGGACCTCGCACCGGGAGCCCGGGGCCGGCAGCGCTGGGGGCTGCGCTGTGCGGCGCGGCGGACTCCGGGCGCCTCCTGGCGGCCCGGCCGGGGAGGCGGCGCGGAGGGGCGACCTCGTCGGCTCTGGCTCCGTGGGGCCCGGCTGCGCTGCCTTCCGCGGCCCCAGGGGGCGCCCTCGGGAGTCTGCGCGCTCCAGCCGGGCGGTTGCTAGGTTGCCAGGGGCGTGAGGCGCTGATAGGCGGCGTCTGGGCGAGGCGGAGAGTCGGGTTGGGGACGGTAGAGTCGGCAAGGGAGGACTCTGCGGACTTCTCCACACCGAAGGCCGGGCCATCAGACCGGAAGTGGGTCCGCACGGGACAGAATTAGACTACACTCAAAGGGAACCGTTCGTTGGGCCGGGCCTCGAAGGCGGGTCCCTGCCGACGCGGTGATTGGATGCAGGTCCGGCCAGCACGGTGATTGGGTGAAAGACCCGGCCAGCGCGGCGCTAGCCCGGGCGGCCCCTACGGTGATTGGGCGCAGGTCCAGCTGGCGCGGTGATTGGGCGCTGGACACGGCCCGTGCGGCGATTGGGTGCAGGTCCCAGCCGCGGCGCTAGACGCGGCCAGTGCGATGCTTGGGCGCAGGTCCGGGGCGGCGGCGGCGGCGGCGGGCGATCCGAAGGAGGCTGGTGCTGGCTCTATGGGGAGGCGGCGGCGGCGGGTGGACCCCGCGGCTGGTGCCCGGGCCCGGGCCCTGCCTGAGGCCATCGCTGCGTTGAGTCGGTCGCTGCCCTCGGGACCCAGCCCCGAGATCTTCCGCCGCGCCAAGTTTGACCGTCCGGAGGCGGTGACGCTCGCGCGGAGGGCAGCCGGGCCGGGTGGGGTCCCGGGCCCTCGCAGGGAGTTGGGCCGGCTCCGCTGACTGCCTACTTTTTATTTTCCGCAGACCTCCGCGCTCTGGCGGCTTCTCTTCCGCGTGCTCGCGCCACTCCCTCAGGACAACGCCTTGGCCTCGCTCGCCCCGGGTAAGCCCCGTTTCTGGCAGGCCCTGGCCCCGCCCACGCCGTAGCGCTGGTCCCCTCCTGCCCCTGTAAAGCCCCGCCTTTCCTAGTAGCCACGCCCCTGACAGGTTCTAGCTCCACCCACTCGAGTGGCACGGCCCCACTCCCGCAGAGCCCCAGCTTCGTAGTAAGCCCCGCCCCTGGTAGGCTCTAGCTCCACCCCCTTGGGTAGCTCTGGTTTCTGCTCCTGCAAAGCCCTGGGGTGGTCCCTGTTGGCCCCTGGCCTCCTCATCCTGGTCTGAGTTCCAGCTCTCCCACCATAATTTCTTATGAGCTAGGCCTTGAGCCCCTGCTTGAGTGACCTGTGGGGGTCTCGAGGGGGATCCAGTGGCATCACCTCCAGGCTTGTGGCCTCCTGAGCTGGTGGTCTTCTATCCTAGAGGTCCAAGCCCGCTTGGTGAAGTCAGCACTGCGCTCCCAGGGCTACCCGCGGCTGGCACTGGCACAGCTCCCTGAGGATGGCTCCCAGGGCAGCCGGGAGCTGCTGCTGGCTCTGTCCTGGCTCTTGGCCCGAGGACCTGTGCCTGAGCAGTTGCTGGCCCAGACCCGAGTGCCTCTGGGTGATGAGATGACTGTGTGCCAGGTGCGTGTGGGTGAGGGTGGGCTGAACCAGCCCTGGTCTCAACTCCTGGGGCCAGAACAAGGGCAGGCCTGGGCTAGCCCCCTCGGTGTCTCCTGCCCGGACCCTCAGGGCAGTCCCACAAGGGGTTACCCAGCTGCCTGCTGAAAGCACCCTTTGTTCTTGGCTGTGCCTCCACTGCCCTCTCCATCCTGGCTCTTCCTGGGGGGGGGCAGGGTGGGGTGGGAGCAGGGCCTGACCCTTGCCCCTCTCCAGTGTGAGGCCCTGGCCAGCCCTGGCCCACCTGCACCCCATGTGCAAGCAGATGATCCTGTGGATGTCCGCCATGTACAGTGGCTGATGGGAAAGCTGCGGTTCCGGTGGCGCCAGTTGGTGTCCAGTCAGCAGGAACAGTGTGCCCTCCTGAGCAAGGTAGAGCTGGCACAGGGCTTCCACCCAGGGGCTGTGTCCTGTGCTGCACGTCGCCAGCTGCCGGTCCCTGTGGCCCATCCTGCGAGGCCCGGCATAGGCTTTTGGCTGGATGTGGGCCTTCCTGCCCCGGGCTTACCCAAAGCCTGAACCTGTGGTTCCAGGTGGTCCTTGTGGGGGTCCAGGGTGTAGGGCTGAGGGCCCCACAGGGTTGTGGGGTGTCCCTTATGCTGTGCTGAGGCGCAGGATCCGAGAAATAAAGAGACGGGACACAGAAGTACAAGGAAAACGCAGCTGGGCTCGGGGCCACGCCACCTGTGAGCGGAGTCAGGCGAGGCCCCGAATGTCCAGAAGCGTGAGTATTTATTGTGAATAGGTTAGGGGGCAGGGCAGTGAGTGAAATCATCTTTAAGGATAGTGATAGGGTCGTGAGCAATAAAACAAGGGGTCCACCCCCATTGGGTCACCTAGGCCAGGCGGTGGACAGTGTGCAGCAAGGGGCCTGTTCCCATGAAGGCAAGGGCCATGTGCAGTAAGGGGTCCACCCCCATTAGGTCACCGAGGCTTGAAGGTGGGCCATGCGCAGTGAAGAGGGTGCAGCGTGCAATACTTCTATCTATGGGCAAACTACTTCTAAGAAGATTTATGGGGAGATGCTTTAAGTCATGTAGTAGTGACAGAGCTGTCAGGGTTACTGCCACCTTCTGGCAGCTTCCAGTGAGTTCTATGGGAAGATGCTTTTCGAGCAGCATACAGTCACCAAGTTGGATTGCCAATCTGAGGGCAGTGTTCCACAGTAACTGGAGCAGGGTCCTGTAACTCCTTTATCAGGAGGAGTGGCTCTTGCCCCAAGCCTGCCATACAGCGGGTATCTTTACAATACTGAACGCTGCCGCCTGGGCCATGGATTCTTGTCCTGGTATAACTGTTTTCCCTTAAATCATGCTCTGCACTGTGTCTGCTCCAGACATTCCTCCGATTATAAGCTGCTTATTCCTTAATTCATGCTCTGCACTGTGTCCACTGTAGGCATTTCTCCGATTGTGAACTAAGATATAATTATATATATATATGTAGGGAAATGTTCTTTAGGCACTCATACTATCAACCATTATATGATTATATATAGAGGATTACATAAAGGGATTCTTCAAGCCCTAATTCTATAAACTAATACGTGGTTATATAAAGGATTATATAAAAGGAAATTGCTGAGTAGTAACACTATAAAGTGAGATATTCCTCAAGCCCTAACTGTGCCAGGGTTCGGTTAGCTCTCCTTCCTCGGTGCCTATATGGGGGGTTACCCACACCAGGGCAGGATGGAAGTGGGCAGGGCTGGGCAGGTAGCCCAGCAGGGTGGGCAGTGGTGGGTGGGGTGGAAGCTAGTGTCAGAGAGCTCACAGAATTTGCCTTCTTGTTCCTACAAGGCACCAGAGGCCTTCTGGCTCTGTCACTAAACGTGATGGGCTCTGTGCCGTGAAAGCCACTCCCTCCTGGGCACTGGAGCAGGAGGAGGACACCCCCTGCTCCCACCACATCCTGCTTGGGGCTGACTTGGGGGCGGGCAGTGCCTGTGGGGCCCTGAAGGTGGTAGGGGTAGGCTCAGGGTCACAGGTGCCCAGCAGCATGTCCACTGTGAGACCAGGGCTGGACGGGTGCTTCTGTGGCAGCAGCGGGCTCCCAGCCTTGCAGAGGTCTGTTGCTCAGCCCGCCTCTCTGGGAAGCCCCTCCCATTCCCCTGGATCCACGCACTCACTCCCATCCCCACCGTGAGCCTGTCTGGAGGCTGTTCCTCCTCTGACGCTGCGGGGGAAGCCAGGGCGCCCCACTGCAGTCCTGCTGCTGCCTGGGGTGGGGTGGGGAGGCCATCAGTGAAGCTGCCTGGCGCCCCCTGCAGGAGGCCCCAGCGGTGCAGACAGCCGTCCTGCATGCTGCCCAGCCCTGACAGCCTCAGGCAGAGTGGCTGGCTCTGAGCCCTGCTTCCGCCTCTGTGCGGTGGGCTCTGAAGGCCGACCTTCCTGGACTGGAGTTCAGTGCTGGTGGAGGTGCCTGCCTCCCACTCAGCCTGGAGTCTGTACCGCCTGTTTCAGATCCACCTGTACACACGCGGCTGCCACGGGGACCAGAGCCTTGGTCATCTGTCCGTCGCTGAAGCAGAGATGCTCAGGGACCCAGAGAGAGGCCAGCAGGTGAGGGCGGGTGAGCTGCTGGGGAGGCACTGCCTGAGGTGGGAGCGGCCCACGGGGGCGGGGAGCGGTGGGTGTCTCTGCGTTTCTGCCACCCATCATTGCTGGCATGGGTGACAGGCATGTCCTCTGGGCCTTTCCTAGCCTCATGGGCCACTCCCCCTTCCCTTCCACAAATCCAGGCAGGGCATGGGTGGGGGCCCAGGAGCCTGGTCTGGGCTGGCCGCTGGCTGAGGGCAGGTTGCTGGAATGAAGGTGTGAGCCAGTGGTGTTGGCACCTCAAGTAGGTCTCACCTGGTGTGGCAGGGGCCCCTGGGGGTGTACAGGGACTAGCCCACACTGGGTGAAGGGCTGGGCACAGGGCTGACTGTGGCAGGGACAGCTGCCCTTTAGAGCCCAAGGCCAGGCCCACATGGGTATGCTGGGCGGAGCCTGCCAAGCTGGAGCCAGCCCCATAGGCCCTGGAGACTTCCAGGCCCCATTCTGCTTGCGACCCTGGGGCCACCCAGGGGGCACAGCCCCAGGCGACAGGGCTCTGTGGTCCTGGGCAGATTCTGAGCCCTGGATAACACAGACCTGGAGGAAAGCCTGGCTCTGAGCCACAGGTGGCCATGTGACCCTGGGCAGACAGCGGCCTACCGGAAGTGTCAGAGTTGACCTAGCCCTAGGCATCTTCCCGAGGGATGGTCATTTCCTCTCACCCTGCTACTCCCCTCCCCTTCTCCCTGCCGGCCTTCCACCTTGATCCTTCTTTCTGGGGGTCTGCCCACCCGTCATCACTGGCTCCTTCCTCTTGGCAAGCTTGGTTTCAGGTGACAGGGAAGGGCTGGCAGCTGCTCTTTTTATTTATTTATTTATTTTTTATTTTATTTTTTTTTTGAGACAGAGTCTCACTCCGTCACCAGGCGCCAGGCTGGAGTGCAGTGGCGCGACCTCGGCTCACTGCAACCTCCGCCGCCCGGGTTCAAGCAATTCTCCTGCCTCAGCCTCCCAAGTAGCTGGGACTACAGGCGCACGCCACTACGCCCAGCTAATTTTTTTTTTGTATTTTTAGTAGAGACGGGATTTCACCATGTTGACCAGGATGGTCTCGATCTCTTGACCTCGTGATCCGCCCGCCTCGGCCTCCCAAAGTGCTGGGATTACAGGCGTGAGCCACTGCGCCCGGCCTTTATTTATTTTTTGAGACAGAGTCTTGCTCTGTTGCCCAGGCTGGATTACAGCAGTGGCGTGATGTCGGCCCACTGCAACCTCCGCCTCCTGGGTTCAAGCAATTCTCCTGTCTCAACCTCCTGAGTAGCTGGACTACAGGTGTGCACCACCACGTCTGGCTAATTTTTTTGTATTTTTAGTAGAGATGGGGTTTTGCTGTGTTGGCCAGGCTGGTCTCGAACTCCTGATCTCTGGTGATCCGCCTGGCTCAGCCTCCCAAAGTTCTGGGATTACAGGCGTGAGCCACTCACTTGAGCTGAGCTCTGTACTGTCCTGAGTGACGGATTGGCACTGCCCAGCTCCGGGAGGGTACAGCCAGGCAGGAGGGCTGTGGCTCAGGGCTGGCATGACCCCTTCTTCCAGGCCCGGCCCTCCTCTCTGCCTCTTCCCTCTCCATCCCCAGAGACTTGGCCTCTGTACCTCATCCCAGGCCTGCCCGGGGGGGACCCAGGGGTCAGAGGCGGATGGCGTGGCTCCCAGCCCCCAGCCTTATGTCTGCTGGGGCCTCCTGCTCATGGCAAGGGCCTGTGCGTTCCACTGCAGCCCTGAGCCTGGGGGCCTGCATGCTGCACTGTGGGCTCACAGGGCCCACTCACGCCTGCCTGGCCCCGGTGCCAGCTGGTCCTGTCCCTGGCTGAAGTGGGGCAGGCACCCACCCCGTCGGCCTGCATTGGCGTTGGCGGTGCTGAGGCAGCATCTGGGCACCCTGGTCTGCCCTTGGCTCTGCCTCCCTATGGGGAACGCTCCAGCGTAGAGGCCCCCTGACTGTGCCTCCGCCATAATGTGAGCTTGAGCCCAGACATATTTCCCCCTCCTGGAGGCAGTGAGCTAAGGGAAAGCGGGAACTAAAAGATGGGTGACTTTGTAGAAGTTATCTCAGACTCCTGACATTGACACAATGGCTGGGTGATGGCTGTGTGGTTTTACTAAGACACTGTGTTTTATCTTGGTACCTGTTTCGGGCTAGTTTTATGACTCTGTTTACTAAACATTATCTAAGCCCTGTAACTACTCACATGTCACTTGGAGATTGTCACCTTTAAGATCTATGAGTTTTGCCTGACCTTTAAAGAAAGTTGCTTTTCCTGAGCTTAAAGAATGTTACCTTCTCAAATGTAAATCCCTGCGCAATAGATAAAGAAAAATCGCCTGCTTGCTTGACCCTCCTTACTTTTATGGTCCCTGGCTATGTACTTCCCTTTTTGTTCCTCTTTATTGTATAGAATTAAGAATGTGGGCTGACGTCAGCTACTGAAAGCTGACAGTATATATTGGGACCCTTTGCACAAATAAAATGGCTGTTTAGGCATTGCTGTACGGGCATTGTCTATTCAGACCTCCAGACCCCGCTTCTCTGTCTATCTTTTTTTCCGCGCACTCTCTCTTCCAGGTATTGGGACCCTCTTGCTGGCCGAGAGCTCCCCGGCAGATGTGCCGTTCCCGACACCTCCCTTGTAGAGGTGGCTCTGCAAAGCCCAGGCTTCTGGCCCCTGGGACCCCTGGGTTGGGGTAGAGCAGAGGCTGCCCTGTCCTCATCCTGCTCCTGCCCAGGGAGCCTCTGTGGAGACCACCGTCTGTGGTGGGCTCGGGGGCCTGGAGGTGAGGCCCCGTCCTTTCCTGGAAGCTGTGTGCGGTGCTGGCCAGGTGGACTGGGGTCACGGGCAGGCTTCCTTCCAGGGTTTCTGGAGTAGGAACCCCCGGAAACCTGGACCTGGCCTACCTGAAGGGCTTGAACTCCTCCTGCACTCCTGGGATGGGTCTTAGAACCTTCTGGAAGGATCTTTGGCTGGTGTGTGAGCAGCCAGGCCTGCTGCTAGGTGACTGGCAGCTTCCTTGGGTCCTGGCGCGGCTCCCCCTGCAGCCTGTTTTCCCCCCTCAGGGCAGTGTGTGGGGGAGGCTGGCAGGTGTGAAGACCACAGCACTTGCGGGTGGGTGGGAGGGGCAGTAAGGGGCGTGTTTGCCCCTCCTCTCCTGCCTGCTCCCGCCCCTGGGGCCCTGAGCTTCATGGAAACCGTGGCTTCTGTTAGGTGACTGCCCTTCTGTTAGGTGGCCGTCTTCCTGTTGGGGGTGTTTAAGCATCTGTCTCCATGGTGGGGTCTTTGCTCTTCTCATAGCCTGCCTGGGTGGGCACGTGGGTGGCCCTAGCCTGCTCCAGCTCCCACGCCGCTCACAGACCTCCCTGTTCTCATCTTTGCTGACTGCAAGCCTGCCTGCCTCTGCTCTGCTCCGCTCCAGGTGGGCTGGGTTGAGCCTGGTGTTCAAGGCCATCCCTATCTGTCCCCCAGCCTACTGCTAGAGTCCCAGGCCCCTGCAGCCTGGTTCACACTCTGGATTCCTTGGGAGGAAGGGTGGAGTGGGCAGGATTCAGGTGCAGAGGGCCTGTCCCCACAGGGGTCCCCCCTGCCCCAGGGCCCAGGACCACTGGTGCAGATAGCCCATGAATACATGCGTCCGCCTTCTGTGTATGGGCAGAGCAGCCATTGTGTCTAGCCGTTTCCAGCCGCCTTGACCGTCTGTGGCACACTGTGGGCAGGTGCCTTTGTGCAGGGCCATGGGGCAGACCCTTCGCTTGGGAATGTCAAGTGTGGCTCAGCTCTGCCTTCTCTGCTACCTGGGCCACCAGGCAGACTCCTTAGGGGGTCCCTGAAGTGACAGGGGATGGTTTTTCCCTCCCCAAGAGCCTGGCTGGCTCCCCATTTTGGGGCCTCCCCCTCTGCCTGCAGCCCCCGATACAGCTCCCATTCATCGAGGGGTGTGGGGCGGAGGTCTAGGCTTCAGAGGCACCTGGACTCTGTCCCTGACCTTGTTGGACTCGCAGCGGGGCTGGTGTGGGGGACAGTGGGTGTCCTCAGAGGGCAGGGCCAGCTCCTGTCTGGCAGACAGGGCCTGGCTGTGCGTTGGGGGCTGCCCTGCGCTGCAGAAAGGACAGGTGGGCTGTGGTGGCGGCACTGCACCAGGGTGCCCTGCTTGTTCTCTGCCCTGCCAGAGAACCTAGGTGCGGACAGGTGGGGAGGGCTGCAGGGGTGGGGCGTGTGCTGGGTCCAGCTGTCCGTCTTGTGTCTGTCTGTCCTGCATCTGTCCCTGGGGTCTGGTGTGAGGTTCTAGCCCAGCTGTCGTTTGCCTTCTAGCTGCTGCGGACTCTGGAGTGTGAGAACCGGCGCCTGGAGGCGGTCCTGGCGTGGCGGCGTACAGAGCTGGTCTTCTGGAGGTGGATGGTGAGGACGCCCATGTGCCCCCTCCCATCGTCCCCTCCCACAGCAGCCCCAGGTGGAGGGTGGGGATCTTCCTGTTTTCCAGACAGCAGAGGGGCTTTCAGGGAGGCCTCAGATCTCCTAGTGTGGGCTTTTTCTAGGGCTTCTGCTCACCTTCTGGGGAGGCCACTGTGGCCCTGTCCTCAGCTCCATGGCCTGTGTACCTCCCTGGATGTCAGGGCTGCTGAGATGGTGGCATCCAGCAGCTGTGGGACCTGGGGGGCCACCACTGCCCTCCGTGCCCTCTGTCCCTCTGTCCCGTCGGCTGGGAAACCCCACTTGGTGCTGGCTGTCTCACTTGGGTCTCTGTAGGACACAGTCCTGGACACCTGTGCCTCTGAGGCACTGGCTGCCGCCTCACAAGGCACCTTCCTGCCCCGGATCCCTGAGCGCGGGGGTGGCGAGTTGGAGCTGGTAGCCTGGGAGCTGTGGGCGCTGCAGGAGGAGCTGCAGGAAGCTGCGGAGCGCAGGCGGGCGGCCTGGGAGGCCAAGGTGAGGGCCAGCCTTGCTCTGGGCACCCGCCACCTTTGGGGGATGGCTGACCTGAGGGCGCTTTGAACTTGCTGGATTCCACAGTTGCATCTGATTGAGTGTGGCGTGGTGGGTGACACACTCTGAGGGGCAGGAGGGCACCTGGTGATGACCCCTGCTGCGGTGGGACAGCCCTGCCCCTCCTGGAGGTCTGTTCTCGGATCTTTGCGTGAGGAGGGAGGGAAGCCCGTGCTGTGGGGCCTGCTGCTCCCAGGCCTCCGCCACACGTGCATTCACACGGTGGTGCTCACTGTGCACCTGCCTGGGACTGTTGGACCTGCTTCTGGACGCCTGGGTCTCCTTCCTAAACACAGAGCCGTCCTCACCTGCGCAGGTTCGTGGCTGTGGACACGGGAATGCATCATTCTCTTTTCTTTTTTTTTTTGTGATGGAAGAGTCTCACTCTGTTGCCCAGGCTGGAGTGCAGTGGTGTTATCTCGGCTCACTGAAACCTCTGCCTCCTGGGTTCGAGCGATTCTCCTGCCTCAGCCCCCGAGTAGCTGGGATTACAGGCGCACGCCACCATGCTCAGCTAATTTTTGTATTTTTAGTAGAGATGGGGTTTCACTATGTTGGTCAGCCTGTTCAGGGAGCCTCTCTAAAGAGCATGGACGTTTCCTGCATGCCCGCTGCGCCCGCACCCCTCATTCTGACCCAGGAAATGCTGAGGGGTCTGAGGCCAGCATCCTGGGGGGACAGAGCCACCACCATTGTCTCCCACGCAGGCTGGAGGCTGTGGACGGGGGCCAGAGTGGAGTGCTGTGCGGCGGGCCTCTCGGGAGGCTGTGGAAAAGGAGCTGGGGGCTCTGCAGCGGTGCTGGGAGCAGGACAGGGGCCCGGCCCAGCCCCACGGGCCACGCCGGCTGGTGAGACGAGAGGATGGGGCAGCAGGGGACCGGGACCTGCGGGCAGCTGAGGTGATCAGGATGCTGAGGAGCCAGGAGGCCTGCCTGGAGGCGGTGCTGCGTCAACTACAGGGACAGTGTCGGCAGGAACTGGCCAGGCTGGCGGGAGCCCTGCCTGGCCTCATCTGGATCCCGCCACCTGGACGCTGAGGGCCTGTGGACGGGCACTCCTGTGGGAAACCTGCCTTGGCCCAGGCTGGCTGGGTGTTGAGGGAACAGATACAGGGCCGGGTGGCCGCAGGGACGACAGATATAGAGCCCAGGTCATGTGCTCGCTCCAGGGGCTGGGCTGGGCTGACTCTGGCCGGAGCCGGGGGCCCATGGCCAGCAGCACTGGGAATGGGTGTGGCCGGACCCCTGAGGGGGTTGTGATGGCCCGGCTGGCGGTGGTCTGGAGGGGACTCGGGAGTGAACTGTGGCAACTTCCCTGTGGTCAAGGCTGCCGGGCCTTCTGCTCCGCCCTGTCAAGCTTTCCTGTCTGGGGAAGGGGGTGTAGAGGAGCCCTGGGCCGTGGTGGCCGGTCTAGGGCTGGCCGGGGACTGGAGTACATGTGCACCCCAGGGAGGTGAGTGGCAGGCTGGGGGAGGTGGCACAGGCCTCCCCGGCAGGGTAGTGCCGTGGACCCTGACCCAGTCTCCTGCTGTGGCCCAGCCCTGGGCTGTGAGCATAGCCTCTCCCCTGCCCCAGCCTTGGCTGTGCCTGGTGTGATGCCGGATGGGAGCCCGGGGCTCTGCTCCTTCCCTGGAGGTAGTGCTCCGGGTGGGGGGCACGGCGTGGACAGAGAGGCTTTGTTCCAGAGGCTGCCCAGCAAGCTCAGCTCAGCTCTGACAAAGAGCCATCTGTGTCCCAGGGACGTGCCCCAGCCTGGCGGAAGGAGGCTTGGCCTCATGGCACCCCCCGCCCCCACCAGCAGGCACAGGTGGCCCTGAGGCCTCCCTGCCTCCCTCGCCGGGCTCCCTCTCTTCTGGGGCTGTCGGACTTTGGCCTGAGGTGGGCAGAGATGGGGCTGGTGGGGCCACCTCCAGGCTCCTGCCAGCCCTGCCCTGGGGCCATGTCCATCCCGCCTGCCAGAACACGCCCTCACTAGAGCCTTTCCCACCGGCCTGGGGCTTGTGCCTGTGCGACTGCGCACACCCGGGGCTGCAGCTCCAGCCTCAGCCTGTCCGGGCCTCCTCGGCCCTGGGGTGGACACACCTAGGCCACCTGCTTCCCCATTCCTGTACCCGGGCTTCAGGAGCACCTCAGGACCGGCTGTGGCCAGCAAGGCCTCCCTTTCAGGAGCACCTCCCTTTCAGGAGCACCTCCCTGACCCCACGCGGCTGGGCCTCCTGCAGGCTGTGGGCCGTGTGCAGAAGCACCATGGGCTGCCCACTCTCCGGGCCCTGTGCTGGCTCCTCCTAAGGGTGCCTGCCGCTTGCAGCTGCTGGGTCCAGCCCTGTGTCAGGCACTCAGCCCTCAGCCCTCCTCCACTGCAGCCTCGAAGGTCCCTGGTGCCCTCAGCCAGCCTCGGCTTCGGGACAGGGCTCATGCTGGGGGCAAGTCCACGTGAAGCCCTGCTTCTGTCACCACAGGCCCAGGACGCAGCCCTACAGGGTCGTGGGGTGTCCCCTGTCGCTGCCGAGGCGCAGGATCCGAGAAGTAAAGAGACAGGACACAGAAGGACTGGAAAAGCAGCTGGGCTCAGGGGCCACACCACCTATGAGCAGAGGCCAGAACGTCCAGGAGCATCTGTATTTATTGGTACAAGACGAGGAAGGGTTGTGAGCGAGGTCATCTTAAGGATAGTGATAGGGTCAAGACAATCACATGCCCAGTAAACAAGGGGTCCACCCGCATGAGGTCACCAAGGCTAGGAGGTGGGTCGTGCGCAGCAGAGAGTGCAGTGTGCAGTGTCTTGTCTAGGGGCAGGCTGCTTCCAAGGAATTCTATAGGCGAATGCTCGAGTCAGCACCGTAGCAGAGCTGACCAGGTGTGCAGCCACCTGCTGGCAGCTTCCAGTGAGTTCTGTAGGAGGATGCTTTTGAGCTGATAAAGTTCACAGTCACCAAGGCGCGATTATACCGGAGGGGTTTTAAGCCCTCGGAGGCTCGCGGGATTGCCGGTCTGAGGGCAGCCTTCCACAAGAACTGGAGCAAGGTCCTACAATTCCTTTATCAGGAGTGGCTCTTGCCCCAAGCCTGCCATACAGCGGGTATCTTTACAATACTGAACGCTGCCGCCTGGGCCATGGATTCTTGTCCTGGTATAACTGCTTTTCCCTTAAATCATGCTCTGCACTGTGTCTGCTCCAGACATTCCTCCAACTGTAAGCAAGTTATGCTTATATACATATAGCTGTTTATCCCTTAATTCATCCTCTGTACTGTGTCTGCTCTAGGCATTCCTCTGACTATGAACTAAGATATAATTGTATATATATATGGAAATAACTGAGTTGTAGGATATTCTTCAGTCACTAATTCTGTAAACTAAGATATTATATATAAAGGATTATATGAAGGAAATAACTGAGTAATAACACTATAATCTAAGATATTCTTCAGGCACTAATTGTGCTGGGGATCTGCTTAGCTCTCCTTCCTCAGTGCCTAGATGGGAGGTTACCCACACCACAGGCCTTGGGGAGGGAGCTTGGTGGGAGGGAGGTCAGGGCCGAGGGAGGGAGGATGGCAGAAGGGAGGCCAGGGCTACAGGAGGGAGGTCGGCAGGAGAGAGGCCAGGGCTACAGGAGGGAGGTCGGTGGGAGGGAGGCCAGGGCCGCGGGAGGGAGGTCGGTGGGAGGGAGGCCAGGGCCTCAGGAGGGAGGCCGGCAGGAGGGAGGCCAGGGCCGCAGGAGGGAGGCCGGCAGGAGGGAGGCCAGGGCCACGGGAGGCAGGTTGGCGGGAAGGAGGCCTGTGGGTGCCGCTGCGCTCCTGGCACGCCCCGGCTTACTCTAGCATTCGCAGCCTGTCATGAGGAAGGGGCGGGGATGGGGCCCTGGCCTTCAACCCCAGCTGTTATCACACATACAGTGGCTTGAGTCGCTTGAAGTCACGGCCTCTTGTTCTGTAGGTCCTGGTGTCACCGGTCCACAGGGTTAAAGTTGGGGTGGCAAGGCTGTGTGGCCCCCATAAGGTCAGCGGCAGCCTTTGCCTTCTGCCATGTGGCCTGACACCAGGGCGGGGACCATGCCCCCTGCCCGAGACCATGGAACTGCCTGGAAGCCACAGCATCGCCTGGCTGGGGCAGCAGGCCCTGTGCCCTGGATAGCCGGCATCTGTGTGAGGACAGTGCAGCTGGCTCCCCAGGAAGACCCAGAGGTGGAGACGCCCCCACAGGAAACAGCAGAGGGGACCGGGCTGTGTGACCAAGGCGCTCACTGGGAAGTGTGACAAAGCTGACTCCAACAAAACTCGAAACTAATTTTTTTTGTTGTCTTTGAGACGGAGTCTCACTCTGTCGCCAGGCTGAGTGCAATGGCACCATCTTGGCTCACTGCAACCTCCGCCTCCTGGGTTCAAGTGATTCTCCTGCCTCAGCCTCCTGAGTAGCTGGGATTACTGGCGTGTGTCACCATGTCCGGCTAATTTTTATGTTAAGTAGCAACGGGGTTTCACCGTGTTGTCCAGGCTGGTCTAGAACTCCTGACTTCAGGTAATCCACCCACCTCGGCTTCCCAAAGTGCTGGGCTTACAGCTGTGAGCCCCCGTGCTGGGCCGAAACTAATGTTTATTAAGAGATGGCGCTGCTGGGTGCAGTGACTCATGCCTGTAATCCCAGCACTTTGGGAGGCCCAGGTTGGAGGATTACATAAGCCTGGGAGATCAAGACCAGCCTGGGCAACATAGGGAGATCCTGCCACTACAAAAAATAAAAAATTAGCTGGGCGCGATGGTGTGTGCCTGTAGTCCCAGCTACATAGAAGGGAGGCTGAAGCAGGAGGATCACTTGAGCCTGGAGGCCAAGGCTATGTGAGGCCAAGTGAGCTATGATCTCGTTGTTGCACTCCAGCCTGGGCAACAGAGTGAGACCCCATCTGGAAAAGAAAAACCAATCAGTGCAGCGTCTTGTATGCATTCCTATTTTGTCCGGCTCCGCCTTCCCGGCCGCTGCTTCCCTTTGTTGCTACTTCTGGGCTCCTTCACATGGGCCTGGCCGACGCTGCCTTGAGGGATGAGGCTGATTGGGACTCCGGCCAGGTCAGGACCACAGCTTCGGGGGCCTGTGGCAGTTGCACTTCCTCCTGGACGCCCAGCTTCGGTTGGACAGGAGTGTTTCTCTCTTTTTTGAGACAAGGTCCTGCTGTCACCAGTGGCACAATCACAGCTCTCTGCAGCCATCATCTCCCAGGCTCAAGTGATCCTCCCACCTCAGCCTGCTGAGTAGCTGGAGCTACAGGTGCATGCCACCATGCCCAGCTAATTTTTGTATTTTTAGTTTTAGTAGACAGGGTTTCACCATGCCCCTCAGGGTAGTCTCAAACTCCTGGCCTTAAGTGATCTGCCCGCCTCTACCTCCCAAAGTGCTGGGATTGAGCCGCTGCACCCGGCCAGAGAGTAGTGTGTATGCATGTTTTTTTTTTGAGACAGAGTCTCACTCTGTCACCCAGGCTGGAGTGCAGTGGCATGATGTTGGCTCACTGCAGCCTCTGCCTCCCAGGTTCAAGTGATTCTCCTGCCTCAGCCTCCCGAGTAGCTGGGATTACAGGTGCGCACTACCACATCTAGCTAATTTTGGAGAGAGGGTTTCACCATGTTGGCCAGACTGGTCTCGAGCTCCTGACCTCAAGTGATCCGCCCGCCTCAGCTTCCCAAAATGCTGGGATTACAGACATGAGCCACTGCTCAGCCAGAGAGAAGTGTGTCTAAGTGGCTCGTGTTTATCTCACGGGGACCCCGACAGCTTAGTCCACGTGGCCCTTGTCTACCCCGTGTCCTCATTCGTGGTTGTGGCTGGTGGCTGTGGAGTCCTGTGTCTGTGCTCAGCTCCGGCCATGTGGCCTGCGTGTGCCCACACTGGCTCACTGTTGTCTGCACCGCTGCGCAGGCTCCTTGACCACTGGGAGCAGGGGGTCTGGAGCCATCCCTTCCTCAGAGTGGCCGGAGGGCGTCCTGCCCGGCCTCTTGCTGCCTGGCTGTGCTGGGCTGGTCCTTCAGTCATTCCACCTGAAGTCACGTGGTGCCTAATACGTGCCATTCCGAGGGGCCCCATGGCCACGTCCCAGAGGTAAGAGCAAACGCCATAGAGGAAAGTGCTCTAAACCGGAGGACACAGGTGCCCAAGGGGGCCCAGCTTTGAGGAGGGTACAAGCTGAGAGCAGGCAGGGCCAGGGCGCAGGCTTCTGCACCCAGCTGCTGGTGGGGAGGTTCTGGGGCTCAGGTGGGCTTGTGGGGGGTGGCTGGACTAGGTGGGGTCTGGCTCATTGGGGCACAGGATCAGCTACTGTCTTGGTTGTAGGTGTGATGAAGAGTGCCGTGGTGCTGGGCCCATGGTTGGTGGTCTGAGAGCTGGGCAGGCTGGGGTGGGCACCGCTGCTTGAGAGCCCGGCTCGGACCTGCCAACAACCTTCAGCCCTGGCATCTTAGTGGGTGTCGGGTAGGCAGTTGGCTGCGTGAACCTGGAATTTGGGACTGGAGAATGGAACGTGAGAACCCAGGGCATGGTGGGAGGCAGGGCAGGGCCCCGGACACAGTAGCTGGGTGCTGCTGAGAGGCCTTGGCCTGAGGCCTGAGCCTGGGCCTGCACGGTGGTAGGAGGTGCAGGAAGGGCGGAGGGGGTGGCTGGCAAGTGGGGGTGCGGGCAAGTGGCGGGTCTTGGTGGCCAAGTAAAGACAGTGCTTCCGGATGGAGGGGGCTCGTCACACACAGTGCAGGCTGCGATACACAGGTGACCTCACCTGTGCTGCTGAGGATCATGCTTGGAGTAGGGTTGCACACCTGACGGGATGAGAAGGGCCGGGAGGGCCGTGCTCTCACCAGGTCTCCAGGGTCCTGCTGTAAGCTGCAGGAAAGACATCAGATGATGGTTGCAGGGGTTTGGGCTGTAGCCTCCTAAATTTGGGGCCTGTATGTTTTTTAAATGAACCTGGGATTTGTTTTAATCAGGGAGGGTGACATGCAGGCTCAGGAATGACTGTCTTGTTGAAAGAAAGTTATTTTATCCACAGAGATTGGGGACTGCTCCACGCACCTGGGTGGTTGGGGTGGAGGAATGGGTAAGACGTCAGCATCAAAACTACAGAAAAAAGGTATGGTGTGGCAGCTCACGCCTGTAATCCCAGCCCTTTGGGAGACCAAGGCAGGTGAACCACTTGAGGTCAAGAATTCGAGACCAGCCTGGTCTACACAGTGAAACCCCGTCTCTACTAAAAATGCAAACTATTAGCTGGTTGTGGTGGCAGGCACCCATAGTCCTAGCTACTTGGGAGGCTGAGGCAGGAGAATTGCTTGAACCTGGGAGGCAGAAGTTGCAGTGGGCTGAGATGGTGCCACTGCACTCCAGCCTGGGTGACATGAGCGAAACTGTCTCAAAAACAAACCAAGTAGCAAACCAAAACTACAGAAAAAGGCACACCTAGTGCAGTGGTACAACAGTGGCCGTGACCTCAGCTAATAAAAAGTGTGGGTCTTGAAGTGGGGGACTGGAGGGGATGCCCGCTGGGCTGGAGGGGGTGCTGGGCTGGCGGAGCCCTGGGCAGGTGGGGGCACTGGGCCAGTTGGGGTGCTGGAAGGGACCGCTGGGCTGGAGGGGGGGACGCCGGGCTGGAGGGATGCGCCAGGCTGGAGGGCTGGGCTGGTGGGGGCGTCGGGCTGGAGGGACGCCCTGTAGTTTTGGGGCACAGGGAGGAAGAGGCCCGGGTGTTACTGGTGAGGGCCGTATGCACCTGGCTCTGTGTCTCCCTGGGTGGTGGGCTGGAGCAAGGCCTTGTCCATGTGACAGCAGAAAGGAAGGGCAGTAGTTTCTGGTCTTTCCTGTGGGAAAAACCTGCTGCTCATGACCCAGACTTCGGGAAGTTCAAGAGCCAAGTAGCTACGAAGTCCTAGTAACACCCCTGTGAACCAGAGGGTCAGGGCCACGCTGTGAGCATCCTTCTAGGGCGTGGCCATTGACGGTGAGGGCAGAGCCGCTAGGTGAGTGGCTGTGGGGCACTGACCAGATGCCTACTGCTGGGGTTTTTTTTTTGTTTAGACAGAGTTTCGCTCTTCTTGACCAAGCTGGAGTGCAGTGGCACAATCTCGGCTCACTGTAACCTCCGCCTCCCGGGTTCAAGCGATTCTCCTGCCTCAGCCTCCCCAGTAGCTGGTATTACAGGAATGCGCCACCATACCCAGCTAATTTTTGTACTTTTAGTAGAGACAGGGTTTTGCCATGTTGGTCAGGCTAGTCTTGAACTCCTGACCTCAGGTCGTCTGCCCACCTCGGCCTCCCAAAGTGCTGGGATTACAGGTGTGAGCCACCACACCTGGCCTAGATTTTTTAAGACTTTTCTAAGTACACAATTATATTACTTGCAAAAACGAATTGTAGTTTAGGCTGGGCACAGTGGCTCACACCTGTAATCCCAACACTCTGGGAGGCCGCGGTGGGAGGATCACCTGAGGCCAGGAGTTTGAGACCAGCCCAAGCAACACTGCTAGACACCGTATCGACAAAAAAAATTAGCTGGTGTGGTGGTGTGCGCCTGTATTCCCAGCTGCTCCGGAGGCTGATGCAGGCGGATTGTTAGAGCCTGTGAGGTTGAGACTGCAGTGAGCCGTGATCATGCCACTGCACTCCAGCGTGCACAGAGTGAGACCCTCTCTTTAAAAACAAGCAAAAGAGGCCAGGTGGGGTGGCTCGCACCTGTAATCTCAGCACTCTGGGAGGCTGAGGCGGGTAGGTCACCTGAGGTCAGGAGTTTGAGACCAGCCTGGCCAACATGATGAAACTCTGTCTCTACTAAAAATACAAAAAAAATTAGCTGGGTATGGTGGCACGTGCCTGTAATCTCACCTACTCGGGAGGCTGAGGCAGGAGAATCGCTTTAACTTGGGAGGTGGAGGTTGCAGTGAGCTGAGACTGTGCCACTGTACTCCAGCCTGGGTGACAGAGACGCTGTCTCAAAAAAAAAAAAGAAAAAACAGAAAAGAGAGAGAGACATGGGCAGAGAGGAGAGTCACAGACCCACGAAGACAGAGCCCCAGTGAGAAGGTGGTGGGAAGTTGGAGTGCAGGACAGGCCCTCCCCTGGGGCCTCTGGAGGGAGCAGGGCCTTGCCAACACCTTGATCTTGGACTTCTGGCCTCCTCCAGAGCAGTGAGACAATAGATTCTTGCTGTTTTAAGCTACCGAGTTTGTGGTGATTTGTTCTGGCAGCCACAGGAGACGAATCTACCCACTTCCCCTAGCGCCAGGAAGGCTGGTCAGGAGCTGGGGCCAGCGAAAGGGCGGCACCGGGAGTGATTTTCTGTTGTCCAACCAGCCTCACGTCCTGGTTTAGCCCCAGCTGCAGCCGATGAGATGACCCTTTCCTAGGTTGCTGGATTCAGTTTGTTGATGTTTTTGTCTGGGATTTTGCCTCTATGTTCGTGAGTGAAACTGGCCTATAATTTCCATTTCTTGTTATGTCCATGCCTGGTTTTGGTGTCAAAGGGAAGATGGCTTCAAAAGATGAGTCGGGTATTACTCTTTTATTTTTTTCATTTCTAAAAGAACTTTTCTTGGAGCTGGGCATGGTGGCTCCTACCTGTAATCCCAGTACTTTGGGAGGCTGAGGCAGGTGGATCACTTGAGGTCAGGGGTTCGACACCAGCCTGGCCAACATGATAAAACCCTGTCTCTACTAAACATACAGAAAAATTAGCCAGGCCTGGTGATGTGCGTCTGTAGCCCCAGCTACTTGGGAGGCTGAGGCAGGAGAATCGCTTGAACCCAGGAGATTGAGGTTGCCATGAGCCAAGATTGAGCCCTTGCACTCCACCCTGGGCAACAGAGAGAGAGACTGTCTCAAGAAACACAGCAAAACAAAACTTTTTTTGGGGTAAAATTTGATCATTTCTTCCATAAGTGTCTGTAGCGATTTGTTACTGATGCCCTCTGGCTTGCAGTTTTCTTCATGGGAAAGATTTTATGAATGGACTCAACTTCTTTTGTTATTCCAAGATGATTCCAATTTTCTGTTTCTTTTTGATAAGTTTTATTTTTATTTCTTTTTTAAATTTTATTATTTATTTGTTTTGAGACAGAGTCTCGTCCTGTCACCCAGGCTGGAGTGCAATGGCTCGATCTCGGCTCACTGCAACCTCCGCCTCCCGGGTTGAAGCAGCTTCTCGAGTAGCTGGGATTACAGGTGCCCGCCACCACGCCCGGCTGCTTTTTTGTATCATTAGTAGAGATGGGGTTTCACCATGTTGGCCAGGCTGGTCTTGAACTCCTGACCTGGTGATCTGCCTGTCTCAGCCTCCCAAAGTGCTGGGATTACAGGTGTGAGCCACCACACCTGGCCTATTTTTTATTTTTTTACAAACAGGGATTTGCTCTATCTCCCAGACTGGAATGCAATGGCGAGATCACAGCTCACTGTAGCCTCGACTTCCCGGGCTCAGGTGATCCTCCCACCTCAGCCTCCTGAGTAGATGGGACCACGGGTGTGCGCCATCCTATCTGGCTAATTTTTTATATACTTTCTTTTTTTTTTTTTTTTGCTAGAGACAAGATCTCACTTTGTTGTCCAGGCTGGTCTCTAACTCTTGGGCTCAAGTGATCCTCCTGCCTTGGCCTCCCAAAGTGCTGGGATTACAGCTGTGAGTTACCTATATTTTTAAAGAAATCTGTCATCAACAATTTCAAAAGACTGTTTAGGCAGTTGTTGTAAATATCCTCTCATCTTTTTAATGTCTGCTGCATCTGACTGCGGTCTGTTTGTTACGGCTTACACTGGGTATTTGTGTTTTCTCTCTTTTTGGCTTGGTTAGCAAGGAGATAAATCATTTCTTAAAACCAGAGGTTAGCAAGAAGATAAATCATTTCATAAAACCAACTGTTGGATTGATTGATGTATCTGTTATATATTTTTAAGTGCTATTATTTTTTCTTTTTGTTATTTCTTCTATATTTCTTGAATTTAGTTTGCTCTTTTTCTAATCTGTTGAGTTAGATGCTTAGCGGATTGGTTTTCGTAATTTCTTCATGATATATTCATTCAAATCGAGAAGCCTTCTCCTAAACACTGATTGCACCATTGCATTCCAGCCTCAGAGACAGAGCAAGACCCTGTCTCTAAAAAATTAAAAAATAGTCCGGGCACCATGGCCCACTCCTGTAATGCCAGCACTTTGTGAGGCCGAGGCGGGCGGATGGTGAGGCCAGGAGTTGAGCTGAATCTCACAGGTTTTCATGTGCAGCATTTTCTTCACTGTGAAATGGCCCCACGTGCTCTCGGCCAGTGTTTCTTCTTTGACTGATGGGCTTATTGAGAAGTGGACTTCTTAACTTGCAAACATTTGTTTTTTTAATCTAGTCTTCCTTTTGGTAACTAGCCGAACTGCATTACCACCAGAAGAACATGATCTGCATGATTTTATTCCTTTCAAATTCCTGAGACTTGCTTTCTGGCGCAGGCTTGGTCACTTCTTGTGGACCTGCCACATGCTGGGAAAGTGCGCGTGTCCGCGGGGGTCTGCTGCAGCGCTCTGTGTGCCAGCGAGGTCAGGTTTGTTCTGTTGGTCACAGACAGTTGGAAAACCTGCTGCTATGGCTGAGGGCCTGCCTGTTCCTCCTGTTAGTTGTCAACTTGTGCTTTATGTAACCTTGGGTATGATTGTTTTCTGTGTCCACCTGTCATCTATCTGCGTTGCTGGGTGCAAATATCCTGGTGAATGGAAACTTCTGTCATTGTGAATTGATCTCTACTGACCCTTTGCCCGAAAGCCCACTCTGATCTCACAGGCAAACAAGCTTGCTTTTGCCTCATGCTTGCAGTATATCTTCCATTCTCTCCCTCCCTGCCTTCCTTCCTTCTCTCTCTTGCTCTCTTTCTTTTTTGACAGAGTTTCACTTTGTAGCCCAGGCTGGAATGCAGTGGCACCATCTTGCCTCACTGCAACCTCCACCTCCCAGGTTCCAGCGATTTTTGTGGCTCAGCCTTCCAAGTAGCTGGGATTACAGGCACGTGCCACCACATCTGGTATTATTAGTAGAGACAGGATTTCGCCATATTGGCCAGACTGGTCTCAAACTCCTGACCTCCTGTAATCCCTCTGCCTCGACCTCCCAAAGTGCTGGGATTATAGGTGTGAGCCATCTTGCCCAGCCTCTTCTCTTATTTTCAGTCTTTCTGTATATGTATTATAAATGTAAATTCCAGAAACAGACTATATGTCTTATGATGAACTCTTCTAATGGATTTGTAATCACTGATATATTTGGGTTTCAATCTACCATCTTTCCAGGAACCGCCATGTAATCATTACCTCACACGCTGTCAGCTTCTAGCATCTACTGGGCATGCACAGGAACCTCATCACTATTGAGCCTGCATTTTCCCATCATGGAACTTCTCGTGCTGATTTGCACCCATATATCCTCTGTGGTGAAATGTCTGTTCAAGTCCTTTGACCATTTTTAGATTCTTGTATTTACTACAGATTGATTTTTTTATTTTTGGAGACAGGGTCTCGCTTTGTCTCCCAGGCTGGAATGCAGACGTAGCTTATTGCAGCTTTGAACTCCTGGCCTCAAGTGAGCCTCCTGACTCGGCCTTCCAAAGCGTTGAGATTACAGTCATGAGCCACTGGGCCTGGCTGCTGATTTTAAGAGTTAAAAAAGCACGTATTCTGAAGCAAAAAAATAGGTGCTGATGAATTTGTGCAGAAAAAGGAATGCTTATACACTGCTGGTGGAAGTGTAAATTAGTTCAACCATTGTGGAAAACAGTGTGGGGATTACTCAAAGACCTAAAAACAGAACTAGTATTCAACCCAGAAATCCCATTACTGGATATATACCCAAAGGAATAGAAATTGTTCTATCATAAAGACACATGCAGCACTTTTCACAATGGCAAAGACATAGAATCAACCTGAATGCCCATCAGTAATAGACTAGATAAAATGTGGTACATCTACACTATGGAATACTATGCAGCCGTAAAAAAGAATGAGATCTTGTTTCCTGCAGGAACAGGGATGGAGCTGAAGGCTATTATCCTTAGCAAGCTAATGCAGAAACTGAAACCAAAATACATGTTCTCCCTTACAAGTGGGAGCTAAATGATGAGAACACATGGACACATAGAGGGGAACAACTGCCACTGGCCTGTTGGAGGGTGGAGGGTGGGAGGAGGGAGATGATCAGGTAAAATAACGAATGAGTACAAAGGCTTAGTACCTGGGTGATGAACTAATCTGTACAACAAACCCCCTTTACACAAGTTAACCTATATAACAAACCTGCACGTGTTTGTTGTTCACCCCCGAACATGAAAGTTAAATAAATAATTATATATGTCTATTCTGCATACAGATCTTTTGTTTGATATGTGATTCACAAGTTGATATGGTTTGGTGGTGTCCCCACCCAAATCTCATCTTAATTGTAGTTCCCATAATCCCCACATGTGGGAGGGACCCAGTGGGAGGTAATTGAATCATGGGGGCGGTTACCTCCATGCTACTCTTCTCTTGATAGTGAGTTCTCATGAGATCTGATGATTTTATAAGGGGCTTTTCCTCCTTCCTCCTCCTGCCGCCATGTCAAGAAGGATATGTTGCCTGTTTCCTCTTCTGCCATGATTCTAAGTCTCCTGAGGACTCCCAGGCATGCGGAACTGTGAGTCAATTAAACTTTTTCCTTAGTCTTGGGTATTTCTTCATAGCAGCATGAGAAAGGACTCATACACAATACTGTCTCCAGTATGTAACTTGTCTTTTCATTCTCCTAACAGTGACTTTTACACAGAGAAAAGGTTTAAATTTTGATGAAATCCAATTTATCAATTTATGTTTTATGGATTGAGCTTTTGTTGTTGTGTTTAAGAATATTTTTAGCCTTGGCCCATGTTGTGAAGATTTCTTTTTCTTCTAAAGGTTTTGTAGCTTTCTGCTTGACATTTAGACCTGTGATCATTTTGAGTTAATTTTTGCATAAGGAATGAGGATCTAGGTTGAGGATCCTTTTTTTCCCCCACACAGATGTCCAATTTGGTGAAAAGACTATCTTTCCAGTGTCAGTTCACCTTTGCCCTTTAGTTAAAAATTAATTGCCACTTTCAAAAAGCTAGGAATAGAAGGGAATTTCCTCAACCTGGTGAAAGAGGTCTGCTAAGCCCCACAGCTAACATTCTACCTAATGGTAAAAGGCAGGATGCTCTCCACCTGGGATCAAAAACAAGACTGGGATGTCTCGTCTTACTACTTTTATTCAACATTGTACTGGAGGCTCTAGCCAAGGCAATTCAGCAAGACAAAGGAATAAAGGACATCCAGATCAGAAAGGAAGAAGTAAAACTATCTCTCTGCAGATGACATAATCTGATATATAGAAAATCCTCAGAAATGCACTAAAAATATTAGTACTAATAAGTTCATCAAGGTTGCAGAATCTTGTGATCAGTGTGCAAACATCCATGGTATTTCTCTGCACTAGCCGTGAGCAACCGAAATCAAGTCAAAAAATTCCATTTATAGCAGAAAAGAATTAAATTCTACAGAAGAAGTGTAAAACGGCCACGCGTGGCATATTTTCTGCTAAAAGAAAAAAGAACTGTAAAACCTGTGCTCTGAAAACGACAAAACGTTCTTGAAAAAAATTAAAGAACACCTAACTAAGTAAATGTAAGGACAACCTGTGTTCATCAGAAACTGAGCTTCAGACTTAATACAATCCGTATCAAAACCACACATGGCTTCTTTGGTTGTGGCAGAAATTGACAAGCTGATTCTAAAATTCACAGGGAAATGCAAGAGATCCAGGGCAGCCGAAACAGTCTTTTTTCTGTTTTGTTTTGAGATGGAGTCTTGCTCTGTTGCCCAGGCTGGAGTGCCGTGGTGAGATCTTGGCTCACTGCAACCTCTGCCTCCCAGGTTCAAGTGATTCTCTTGCCTCAGCCTCCCGAGTAGCTGGGATTACAGGTGCCCACCACCACACTCTGCGAATTTTTGTATTTTTAGTAGAGATGAGGTTTCACCATGTTGGCTAGGCTGGTCTCGATCCAACTCATGGCCGCAAGTGATCCACCCACCTCCACCTCCCAAAGTGCTGGGATTACAGGAGTGAGCCACTACACCTGGCCTCAAAATGATCTTGAAGAAAACAGGTGGAGGAGCTACACTTCCTAATGTCAACACTTACTACAAAGCTGCAGAAGTCAAGACAATGAGGGGCTCAGAAGGACAGACTTACAGATTACTGCAACAGAGTGGAGAATTCAGAAATAAACCTTTATGTGTTTATGGCCAATTGATTTTTGAAAAGGATGTCAAGACCCTTGAAGGGGAAAGAATCGACTTTTCAACAAATGGTGCTGGGTTTGTGCCCCAGGGCTGCCCTAACAAAGCACCACAGACGGGAGCGGGTAGAGCACAGCAGTTTATTCTCTATGCTCTGGAAGCTAGAAACCCAAGCTCAAGGTGTCTGCAGGGCTGGTGTTGCTGAAACTGACCCAACAGTTCCATAGACTGTTCTTTGAAAACACAGAAATTGACCCTCTGGTCTTAAAGCTTGAAACTTTTGTTTTATCTGACTTTCTTCCTCAGCCAAGGAATTTTCAGCCTCTCGAAGTATCAAAGAACTGAAACTCTCCAGACCAAGGCACAGATACTGGACCCCTCATTCACCATGATTTCTTCCTTGCCTGGTATGGTTGGGCTGTGTCCCCACCCAAATCTCAACTTGAATTGTATCTCCCAGAATTCCCATGTGTTGTGGGAGGGACCCAGGGGGTAACTGAATTATGGGGGCCGGTCTTTCCTGTGCTGTTCTCTTGATACTGAATAAATCTCACGAGATTTGATGGTTTCTCAGGGGTTTCTGCTTTTGCTTCTCTCTCATTTTCTTTTGCTGCTGCCATGTAAGAAGTGTCTTTCACCTCCCACCGTGATTCTGTGAACTCCTCAGCCATGTGGGACTGTCAGTCCCAGTTAAACCTTTTTTTTTGTTCCCAGTTTCAGGTATGTCTTTATCAGCAGCATGAAAACGAACTAATACATTGCCCCTCCCTAGTTCTTGTTTTCTTCCACATTGTTACATTTCTTCCAGGCTATGTAAACTCCTGGTTCTAGTCGGTCAGGAGATGGATTTGAGACTGAGTTCCCATCGCCTTGGCTCAGCACCTGATTAAAGCCTTCTTCCTTGGCCACACTTGGCATGTCAGTGATTGGCTTGCTGTGGGCAAGCAGCAGGACTTGGACCGAAACCCTGGTGTTTCAGTAACATTGCCAGCAACTCTCAGCTTGCAGCCACTCCTTCCAACCTCTGTCCTCACTCAGCCTTCTTTCCAACGTGTGCATCCGTCTTCAAAACTCTTTCTTCCTATAAGGACACAGCCATTGGATGCAGGCCACCCCAATCCAGTGTGATCTCAACTTAACTCGATTAGATCCACAAAGATCCTATTTTCAAATAAGGTCACACTCGCAGGTACCACGGCTCAGACTGAGACATATCTTTTTGGGAGCCATGATTTAGCCCACAACAAATCCCTTCTTTACGACAGACATAGAATTTAACTCAAAATGCATCATAGACCTAAATGTAAAGCCTAAAACTATAAAACTTCTAGAAGAAAACAGGAGAAAATCTTTGTGACCTTGGATTATGCAAAAGCTTCTTAGGACACAGAAAAGCACAAGCAACAGAATAAAAGATAGATAAATTGGATTTAATTAAAATAGAAGTTTCTTGGCCGGGTGCAGTGGCTCCCATCTGTAATCCCAGCACTTTGGGAGGCCGGGGCAGGCAGATCACAATGTTGGGAGTTTGAGACCATCTGGCCAACATCTCTACTAAAAATACAAAAATTAGCTGGGCATGGCGGCTCTCGCCTGTAGTCCCAGTTACGCGGGAGGCTGAGGCAGGAGAATAGCTTGAACCCGGGAGGCGAAGGTTGCAGTGAGCCAAGATTGTGCCATTGCACTCCAGCCTAGATGACAAGAGCAAAACTCTGTCTTAAAAAAAGAAAAAAAAGTTTCTGCCCAGGTATGGTGGCTCACTCCTGTAATCCCAGCACTTTGGGAGGCTGAGGTGGGCGGATCACGACATCAGGAGTTCGAGACCAGACTGGTCCCCATGGGGAAACCTTGTCTCTACTAAAAATACAAAAATTGCTGGGCGTGGTGGCACACACCTATAATCCCAGCTACCTGGGAGGCTGAGGCAGGAAAATCGCTTGAAACTGGGAGGTGGAGGTTGCAGTGAACTGAGATTGCACCACTGCACTCCAGCCTGGGCCGCAGAGAGAGACCCTGTCTCAAAAAAAACAGTTGAGACTGGGCGTGGTGGCTCACGCCTGTAATCCCAGCACTTTGAGAGGCTTAGGCAAGTGGATTGCCTGAGGTCAGGAGTTTGAGAACAGCCTGGCCAACATGGTGAAACCCTGTCTCTACTAAAAATACAAAATTTAGCTGCGTGTGGTGGCGGGTGCCTGTATTTCCATCTACCTGAGGCATGAGAATTGCTTGAACCTGGGAGGCGGAGGTTGCAGTGAGCTAAGATTGTGCCATAGTACTCCAACCTGGGTGACAGAGCATGACTCTGTCTAAAAAAAAAGTTGAAAAGACAACACACAAAATGGGAAAAATATTTGCAAATCATGTATGTGATAAGAGAATTGTATCCAGAATATATAAGGGACTCTTAGAATGGAACAGTAAGAGGATAAATAACCCAATGGAAAAACGTGCAAAGGACTTGGACAGACATTTCTCCGAAGGAGATATGCAAATGACCAATAAACACATGACCCAATGCCCAATGCCATTAGCCATCAGGGCAGTGTAACTCAGAGCCACAGTGAGGCAGCATTTCACACCCACTGTGGTGGCTACGATGAAAAACGCTGACAATAACAAGTGTTGGCAAGGATGTGAAGAAATTGGAATCTTCACACATTGCTGATAGAAATGTAAAATGATCTGAAAAACAGCTGGCACTTCCACAGAATGTTAAACACAGAGTTACATATGACCTGGCCACTCCACTGCTAGATGGGTACCTAAGAGAAATAAACACAGGTCCACATGAAATTTTGTACGCAAGTGTTCATAGCCATGTCCATAATAACCAACAGATGGAAACACCCAAATGTCCATGAACCGATAAAGAGGTAATAAAAGAATGGAATATTATTTGCAATAAAGAGGAAGGAATCATGACATACCACAACACGAACGTGGCTTGAACACATTGCACTTAGCAGATTAAGCCCGTCTCAAACGACCACGTACGGTATGATCCCATTGTATGAAACTTCCAGAAGAGGCGACTCTGTAGAGATAGAAAGTAGACTAGTAGTTGCCAGGGGCTGGGAAAACTGGGAAGAAGTTGGGGGTGAAAGGGGCATGAATGCTACTGGTCTGGGGCTTCTTTTGGGGATGATGAAAATGTTTTAAAATTGATTACGACATGTGTAAATATACCAAAAATTATTGAGTTGTAGAATTGTACACTTTTTCTTTCATTCTTTTTTTTTTTTTTTTTTTTTTTTTGAGATGAGTCTCGTTCTGTCACCCAGGCTGGAGTGGTGCAGTGATGTGATCCTGGCTCACTGCCCCCTCTGCCTCCTGGGTTCAAGCGATTCTCCTGCCTCAGGTTCCCGAGTAGCTGGGATTACAGGAGTATGCCACCACGCCCCACTGATTTTTGTATTTTAGTAGAGACGGGGTTTCACTATGTTGGCCAGGCTGGTCTTGAACTCCTGACCTCAAGTGATCTGCCTGCCTCAGCCTCTCAAAGTGCTGGGATTATAGGCGTGAGCCACCGTGCCCCGGCTGTACGCTTTTGCTTTTTGAGACAGTCTCACTCCATTGCCCAAGCTCTCATGGCTCACTGTAGCCTCAACCTCCCAGGCTCAAGTGGTCCTCCCACCTCACCGCCAAGTGACTACAGGCATACCCCACCACCCCTACCTGCTGTTTATTTTTTGTAGAGATGAGGTCTTGCTATGTTACCCAGGCTGGTATGGAACTCTTGGGCTCAAGCAATTCTCCTGCCTGGCCTCCTGAAGTGCTGGGATTACAGGAGTGAGCTGCTGTGCTTGGCTGAATTGTACACTTTATTTATTTATTTATTTGAGATGGAGGCTTGCTCTGTTACCTAGGCTGGACTGCAGTGGCATGATCTCGGCTCACTCCAACCTCCGTCTCCTGGGTTCAAGCGATTTTCCTGTCTCAGCCTCCCAAGTAGCTGGGACTACAGGCATGGGCCACCACACCTGGCTAATTTCTGTGTGTGTATGTTTTTAGTAGAGGTGAGGTTTCACCATGTTGGCAAAGCTGGTCTCATACTCCTGACCTCAGGTGATCCCCCCACCTTGGCCTCCCAAAGTGCTGGGATTACAGGTGTGAGCCACTGCACCTGGCCTGAATTTTACCCTTTAAATGGGTGAATTTTTTTTTTTTTTTTTTTGAGACAGTCTCTCTCTGTCGCCAGGCTGGAGTGCAGAGGCATGATCTCGGCTGACTGCAACCTCTGCCTCCCAGGCTCAAGCGATTCTCCTGCTTCAAGCTCCCGAGTAGCTAGGACTACTGGTGCCCGCCACCACACCTGGCTAATTTTTGTATTTTTAGTAGAGACAGGGCTTCACCATGTTGGCCAGGATGGTCTCGATCTCTTGACCTCATGATCCACCCGCCTCGGCCTCCCAAAATGCTGGGATTACAGGCGTGAGCCACCGCACCCGGCCAAATGGATGAATTTTATGGTGTTTGAATTATATTTCACTAAAGCTGTTAAGGAATCAGCGGCCATGCTGTGCACTTGTTCCACTGAGCTGCTTGCTGACCCTCCGCCAGTGCAGCCTGTCTCAACTGGTTCAGGTTTACAGTGAGTTAACGTCCATCCGTGAGAACCCTCCAACTCCTTCCCTTCTTTTCTAGAATTATTTTGGCAACTCTAGTTCCTTTTCATTTCTATATACATTTCAGAATAAGATTGTCTATATCTAAAATTTCCTGCAGGGATTTTAACTGAAATTGCATTAAATCTGTAGTCGTTTTGGAGAGAATTGGTATCTTAACTATATTCATTCCAATTCAGGAACACAGTATGCTTCTCCATATATTTAGGCCTTCTTTGATTTCTTTCTTTTTTTCTTTTTTTGAGATGAAGTCTCGCTCTGTCATCAAGCTGGAGTGCAGTGGCATGATCTCGGCTCACTGCAACCTCTGCCTCACGGGTTCAAGCGATTTTCCTGCCTCAGCCTCCCAAGTAGCTGGGACTACAGGTGTGTGTCACCACGCCCAGCTAATTTTTTGTGTTTTTAGTAGAGACGGGATTTCACCATGCTGGCCAGGATAGTCTCGACCTCTTGACCTCGTGATCCACCTGCCTCGGTTTCCCACAGTGCTGGGATTACAGGCGTGAGCCACCGCGCCCGGCCTGTTTGATTTCTTTATCGGTGTTTGATAGTTTTCAGCATACAAATCCTGTAGCGGTCTTGTTAGATTAATACCAAACTAATTAATTTACTGGAAGACTATTGTAAATAGCATGGCTTAAAAAATTTTGGTTTTCAATTGTTACTAGTATTCTTTTTTTTTGGTAAATTTCTTGGGATTTTCTACATAGACTTTTATGTTATTTATGGATAGGGGTATTTTTATTTATTCCTTTCTAATCTGTCTGCCTTTTATTTTTCTGGTTTTA
>PVKV010015137.1:38044-55040 GCA_004027835.1 Alouatta palliata
TTTTTTTTTTTTTTTTTTTTTTTTTTTTTTTTTTTTTTTTTTTTTTTTTTTTTTTTTTTTTTTTTTTTTTTTTTTTTTTTTTTTTTTTTTTTTTTTTTTTTTTTTTTTTTTTTTTTTTTTTTTTTTTTTTTTTTTTTTTAGACAGGGTCTTGCTCTGTTGCCCAGGCTGGAGTGCAGTGGTGCAATCTCAGGTTACTGCAAACTCCACCTCCCAGGTTCTCAGCAATTCTCATGCCTCAGCCTCCTGAGTAGCTGGAATTACAGGCGTGTGTCACTACGGACTGCTAGAGATGGTGTTTCACCATGTTGCCCAGGCTGACGTTGAACTCCTGAGCTCAGGTGATCTGCCCACCTTGGCCTCCCAAAGTGTTGGGATTACAGGGTGAGCCGCCACACCCAGCCACACTGTTTTGTCTTTTTTGTAGACAGGGTTTCACCATGTTTCCCAGGCTGATCTTGAACTCAAGCTCAAGCAATCCACCCACCTTGGCCTCCCCAAATTGTGGTATTATAGGCACGAGCCACAGCACATGGCTGTTTTTTTTTAAAATTAAAAATCACAGATATGGAGTCTCTCTCTGTTTCCCAGGCTGGTCTTGAACTCCTGGCCTCCCAAAGTGTTGAGATTACAGGGCTGAGCCACCATGCCTGGCCTGTTGTTTTTGTTGCTTTTTGTAGATTCTCTTTATGAGATTAGGCATGTTCCCTTTGCTTTCTAGTTTGCTGGGAGTGTTTATCATGGATGAGTGTTGGATTCCGTCAAATGCTTTCTTTGAATCGATTGAGATGATCACATGGTTTCTTCTTGAGACTATGGTAGGTCACCTCAATTCATTTTCACATGTTGAACTAGCCTTGCCTTCCTGGGCTAGCCTCCATTTGGTTGTGGTATTTGTGTGTGTGTTTTAATGTTGCTTGATTCTATTTGCTGTTATTTAGTTGAGGGATTTTGTGTCATCTTGGCATTGGTGGCTGTTACTGCCTTCTGTCTTGCAGGTTGGACTTCCCGGTTCTTCACATTGCATCTTGCACATTTAGACATTATGTTATGAGTCTGGTCTTATTTAAATCCCACTGAGAATGTTGATATTTTATCACGCAATGAACCTAGTTGGTTTCAGGCCACAAGTTCAAACATGCTCCTGCGGGTCCTGCCTTCCACATCAGTTTTGTTTCCAAAGCCTTTGCAGTGGGACTCAGATCTGTCCTCTGTGTGCACTACCCAGTGGCCAGTGTGAGACGTGGGCAGTGCCCCGTCCTTTTGTTAAGTTCTGTCTCTGGGATGTGAATGAGGGTCAGACTTGCACATGCGCGGCTTGCGTGGCTTCTTGGGCTGCTTTCTGATGCTCCTCCCTGCCCACCGTCTCTCCTGGCCCCATGGGACCACATCTTCTGGGGCTGGAAAGGAAGGTTCTTCTCCCTCAGTGTTTTAGGTGCTTGTCAACCTCATGTCTTGGTCATGGCTTTGATGGGATACCTAGGGGCTGGGGCACCAGAGAATGGAGAAGAGTAAAATAAAAACACTACAAAAAACCAAAAACCAAAAAACCCCTGTCCTCCCGAACCCTGACCTCCCCCAGGGCGTTGTCCCACTCCCTGGGAGCGTAAGCGACCTTTTTCTTTGCTGTCCCCTGTGCCGGGGCTAGGGGACTTCTAGAGCTCTCTGTCCACTTCTGGCTTTCAGGCTGAGTTGAGTCCAGGCCGGGGGATACGGGAAGTTCACTAACAGTTGAGTGGTGCCTCAAATTCTGGCCTTTCCCCCAAATCTGGTGTCCCTTTACCTCTCTGACCCTCAGCCTTCTCCTCTGTCAGAAGGAAGTGAGAGCAGTTCTGGGAGGAGGGCTGGCAGGCAGAAGGGGCCCTCGGGTTCTCCTCTGGCTCACGCGGGACAGCCTCTGCCTCAGAGATGGACGGCATGTGGGCGGGGGGCTCAGTGAGTGTCCCCTCAGTGACAAAATGACCCCAAAGTCCCCAAACTCTAGCTTCCTCCTTGATGCGCTGCGGAAGATGGGGGCCGCTCATCATTCCTTTCCTCTGTCCTGGGAAGAAACCCGAGAAGGCTGGATTTCTCCCCAGAGAGGACAGAGGGCAGCACGGAGGGCCCCGCCGGCCCGGCCAACCCTGCGGCTACGTCCCTGCCGGCTCCCGGGCCGGCGGGACACCCGTCCGGTGGAGTCAGGTCGTTCTAGGGGTCGGCCAGAGTCTGTCTCCAGGGGGCTGCAGCGGAGTTTCAGAGCGCGGCGGGCACTGAGCTGACCTGGCGATTCTGGGCGGTGGGTGAGGAGGGTGGAGACGGGACCCCGAGCCCCCCGGGGGTGCACGAAGGCGCCCTCCTCCTCGGAGCCACCTGCCCTGCGCGCCGCCGCGCAGTGCTGTCGCCGTGGCAACCGGCGCTGCGGAGAGGGCGGGGCGCCGGGATCCCTGCGCTCCCAGGCCCCCAGGTCCTCAGGTCCCGCGGGGCTCCCGGGCCGAGGGGCGCGGGGCGGGGCCTCTGGGCCGGGGGCGGTGCCGCGCGGGCGCGGGAGGGGCGCGGCGGGAGGAGCCGGCGCGGCCCGGGCGGTGGCGGCAGAGGCTCGGCGGGCGGGCCCCGGAGCCGCGCAGCATCTGCGGGCGGCGGGGTAGGCGCGGGCGCGGGCGGGACTGGATGGGCGCGCGGCGGGCCTGTGCGACCCTGCACCTCCGGGCCGTGGGGGCTGCGGGGCGGGGCGGGGCGGGGGCAGAGGCGGCCGGGGTGAGGCCTGGGGCCGGCGGGGTGGCGGGGACCGGCCCTGCGTGGGGAAGCTTCGTGGGGACAAACGGAGACGCAGCCTGCTGGGAGCGGCCCAAGCTCTGCACCGGCCCGCGGCGGGAGCGCAGTGGCCCCCTCCCGCCCCCTCCTCCCCGGAGCTCCGAGGGGGTGGTTCTGGGGCAGGGGTCCTTAGGGGGCGCGGGCAGTGAAGGGCCTGGAGGCCCCAGAGTCTGTGCCAAGTCTGAGCTGCGGGGCGTGGGGGGAGGAGGGGGCCTCGACCGGGGCCCAGCAGACCCAGGACAGGTGGGCCTGTGGCCAGGTCCCTAAGGAGGGGTGGCAGGGCCGGGCTCTGGCTTCCCCAGGCAGGGGTTCCCCTAGGGGCTGGAGTCCGTCTCCCTTCGCCAGCGCAGAGCCCCTCGGCCCTTGGCCCGCGTCTGCCAAGTGGCTGAGGATCGAGCAGCGGCGGAGTGGGGCAAGGGGCCGAAGGCACGGCCGGAAAGGGTGAGCGGCGCCGCGGCTCCTCCGCTATTTGGCCCGGCTGAGCGCGGAGACGGAGGAAATTCTCAGGTTGCGGCTGCAGTTAGGGGAGGCCCCGGTGGGCCGGGAATGGGCCCAGAGAAGGCTTCCTGGGTCAGACGTGTCGACCCAGTGGACGTGAGTGTTCCGGTGGGACCAGGAGCACGGGGAACCCTGGAGGCAGGGGCGTGGGCTGAGGACCCCCAAGGCACTTTCTGCGCGACCCGTAAGAGCTCCCAGGGGTGGGGGGTCCTGTGTGTGGCTGTGGGGATCCTGGGCGGTGAGTGCTGGTGGGGGCAGGGGGCGGGAGTGCAGAGTTCAGCGCCTTCCCGGATCCATGGGGGCTGAGGTGTCACCAGGGCAGTCCGAGCGCCCGACCGTCACGGGAACATTAAATTTTATGCCTTTGTCTAGACAGGGCAGTAAACGGAGCCCCAGGCCTGGGGCGTGTGGAGGGGGGCGGGCGGGGAGTGAGCCTGCCAGTGACTGTGGGGCCGGTGAGGGCGTGCGGGCCTCTATCGTCACCCAGGTGTGCGCAGGCCCAGCTGTGGGGACCCACATTCCGGTGTGGGAATCCGACGGCACGGCCATGACCCAGTGCCAGGTGTGGGACAAGAGGTGCAGGGGCCGTAGGATCCCGACGGGCCTTGGTGGACGGGCTTCCCGAGACTCGAGGGCAGCCAGAGGCAGCGCCCCGGCGACAAGAGCAGAGCAGGGTGGCTGTGCCGGGGCACAGGGTGGGGGACAGCGCCTCGCCAGGGGGATGCGGAGCCATGGGGAGCAGGGCAGGCGGTGGTCACGCGCCCGGAGGGTGGACCGAGCCGGCCCGCGCAGGGAGGAGGGGCGTGGGGGCTGCCAGGCAGGGGCGGGGAGGCTCGGAGAGGCTTGTGGGACGGATGCATCTGGACCTGGGTGACTCTCGGTCCCAGATCAGAAAGCCGGGGAGGGGCCGGGGCCTTCTTGGGCACTCCGAGAGCGGAGGGGCAGGCCCGCCTCCCGGCCGAGCGCGGTGGCGGACGGGAGAGCGACGCCCGAAACTCCGCGGGGACGGCTTGGGGCCAGCAGCGCGGGCGTGGGGTCTGGGCCGCCGGAGCCAGGAGGGGCAAACCCCCCCCCCCGGGCTCCGGGAACGCGCGCGGCGGGCAGAAAACGCGTCCGTTCCGTTTCCTTCCTGGCGGTGGGAACGAGGCCCGGGTGCTCTCGCGAGGCAGCAGCGCCCCCTGGAGGCCTCGCCGCGCTTCGCGGCTGCCGGTTCGCGCATGGGCGAAGGGGTGCGCGATGCCTCGGGCCCCGCGGGCGGGAGGCACGGGTGGGGGCAGGGGGAGGCCGCCCAAGCCCTCACCCTGACCCTGTCTCCTCCTGTCTCCCCAGGTTCCGAGCTCGCCGGGCCGCGCCGCGCCATGCCGGCCGGCTGAGCGCCGCCGCAGGGCCTAGTCCCGCCTGGCGTGGGGGCCGCGCGCGCCCAGGCCGGGGCCTGGCAGCCGACCATGGTGCTGCCGCCCCCGGACCGGCGCCACGTGTGCCTGACCACGCTAGTGATCATGGGCAGCATGGCCGTCATGGACGCGTACCTGGTGGAACAGAACCAGGGCCCGCGCAAGATCGGCGTGTGCATCATCGTGCTGGTGGGCGACGTGTGCTTCTTGCTGGTGCTGCGCTACGTGGCCGTGTGGGTGGGCGCCGAGGTGCGCACGGCCAAGCGCGGCTACGCCATGATCCTGTGGTTCCTTTACATCTTCGTGCTGGAGATCAAGCTCTACTTCATCTTCCAGAACTATAAGGCGGCGCGGCGCGGCGCGGCGGACCCCGTGGCGCGCAAAGCGCTGACGCTGCTGCTGTCGGTGTGTGTGCCCGGCCTGTTCCTGCTGCTCGTGGCGCTGGACCGCATGGAGTACGTGCGAACCTTCCGCAAGCGCGAGGACCTGCGCGGCCGCCTGTTTTGGGTGGCGCTGGACCTGCTGGATCTGCTGGACATGCAGGCCAGCCTGTGGGAGCCGCCGCGCTCCGGGCTGCCGCTGTGGGCCGAGGGCCTCACCTTCTTCTACTGCTACATGCTGCTGCTGGTGCTGCCGTGCGTGGCGCTCAGCGAGGTCAGCATGCAGGGCGAACACATCGCGCCGCAGAAGATGATGCTGTACCCGGTACTCAGCCTCGCCACCGTCAACGTGGTGGCCGTGCTGGCGCGCGCCGCCAACATGGCGCTGTTCCGCGACAGCCGCGTCTCGGCCATCTTCGTCGGCAAAAATGTGGTGGCACTCGCCACCAAGGCCTGCACCTTCCTGGAGTACCGCCGACAGGTGCGCGACTTCCCGCCGCCCGCGCTGGCGCTGGAGCTGCAGCCGCCACCCCCGCAGCGCAACTCGGTGCCTCCGCCCCCGCCTCTGCACGGCCCGCATGGGCGCCCCCACGGGTCCTCGCCCACGCGTGACCCCCTGGACACGTGACAGGGCCCGCCCCTGGGGCACAGAGACACCGGGCTGGCTCGGGGCGCGCGGTTTGCATGGGATGGGGTGGGGGCGGGCTCCCCTAGGGGCAGGTACCTCGAGTGCCTGTGCCTGGGGTCCCGCGGCCACTTCTTCATCTCAGGAATCCCTCGGACCGCGGATCCTCAGCCCCCACTCCACCAGCTCGCCCCCAGCAGGTGGGGCCGTTTGGAAGGCCTGAGCTGGAACAGAGCAGAGGGGCCCGGTCCCTGCCTGCTGGGCCGCCTGGGTTGGAAGGGAGGGCAGTGTGGGCGGAGAGCAGTGGGGGCCTCTGGCTCAGAGTTTGGGGCCAAGGAGGCCTCTGTCATTTTAAAGACTCTATTTACAATTTTGTATCTAAGGCCGCCCTGCTTCGCCTGTTCCTGTGTCCCCGTCTTTACCAGCCAGGCTGGGAGGCCAGGAGCCAGGAGGGGTGTGTGGAGGGCGGGGGAAATGCTGGCGTTCCGAGTGCGGGATGCTGATAGGGCTGGGCTGCTCCCCTGCCCCCGGGCCGGAGGAGCTCCTGGGGTCCACTGCCACTCTGTTTCAGGACCAGCTCCTCCTCCCCAGCCTCAGTGTTCCACTTCTCTTCCTGGGATACCTAGACCCCCATCTTCCCCCAGCCCCATGGGTGTCCTGGTCCCTGCTTCCTCCCAATCTCAGTGCGGGTGTCCCCACATCCCTGGTTCCCCCACACCGTGGAACCCACCTGCCTCGTGGGCTCCTCCAGCAGGTGCTCCCAAGTTAATGTGGCAGCCCCAGGAACAGCACCGAGCCTCGCCCGCCCCACCATCCTGGCCTTGCCCCAGCACTGAGGAGCTGGCAGTCCCCGGCCCAGGCACCCGCCTGGAAGGCCATCAGCAAGGGGTCTCTCACCAGCCTTCCCCCTGGGCCGCTGCACCTGTGATGTGACCCTGGGGACCCAGCTGGCCCAGGAAGGTCCGTAGCATCTGGGGAGGAGGGGCCCTTTGTGAGGCCGCTGAAAGGGTTGTGTGAGGACGCCCGCCCTAGGAGCAGGTGATGACGACACACATCTCTCCTGGCATGGTTCACTGCCTGGACCTCCGCATCTCCACGGCCCGCAGGCGGCAGCTTTTGCCTTCCCGGCCTAAAACCATTGAGGGGAGTGGAGCTGGCTGCTCAAGCGGGTCCTCCCCACGCACCCCTCCCAACAACTGCAGCAGTTAAGGGCGTGCCTGGTGGCGGCCCCAGCCCCACACAGTCCTCGTCCCCCAGCTCGATGCCTCCTGGGGCCTGGCCTTTGGGAGTTGCCTGCCTTCCAGGCAGCTGGCCTCAGTACCACTGTCCTCAGGTGCACGGGGACTACCTCCCTGCCCAGGTCAGACTAGGCTGGCACTCTGCCCACCTCCAAACCCATGCCTCGGCCCGCCACCGGCAATGTCCCCAGCAGCCCCTCTGTGCAGGCACCGGGAACTGGCCTGGGTAGGAGGCCTGAGGCACCCGGTTCTGGGCTGTGCCCAGACCACTAATGATCATGTTGGGAAGTGAAGACTCTGCAGGGTCAGGGGGGCAGGGGTGGGGGTGGGTCAGGGGAGTGGGGGTTGGGGGTCAGGGGTCGGGGACTGGGGCCGAGGAGGGGCAAGGAGCAGCCCTGGAAAGGTCCCAGGCCTGGCATGGAGAGAGAAGAGGGGCCGTGGGAGTTGCGGCGGGCTGTCGGGGTCCCTGGGCCTTCTTGGGAGAGTGTGTGGTCTGGAGCAGGGGGCTGTGGGTGAGGAGCAAGCTTCATTCTGTGTGTCCGGGCTGGAGCCTCTGTCCTCCTCCGGCCAAAGCCAGCGCCGGCCCCATCATGTCTTGAAGGGTCTCCTGGGTGAAGACCAGCTGTCAGCCCTCTTGGCTCTGGCACCTGCAGCAAATTCCATGGGAACAGATGGGCAGCTGGCTCTGGGCTAGTGGGGCTGAGGGGCTCTGGGCTCCTGGCATCCTGCTCTGACCCTTCCTGAAGGTCCATGGTCTCTTCCCTGCTGGCTACGGTCTGGGAGGTGGTGGGCCCAGCTTGGCCTGTGAAAGCCCATGTCCCCTAGTCAGAGGTGGGATGGCTGCCCCTGACTTAGCTATTCCCCTGGCTCAGCTACTCCCCTGGCAGAGCTACTCCCCTGACGTAGCTACTCCCTTGGGTCAGCTACTCCCTTGGTTTAACTACTTTCAGGGCAGGGAAGGTCCTGGGGCTCGAAGACCCCACAAGGCAACCTGCCCTGCACACACCCCACTCCTTCTGGCCTGGTCAGGGGTGGCCCCTGGTCTCCGTGCTCCTTGGCACAGGCCAGTGCCCCCTACCTCTGCTCCCACATCCCTGGCAGTGAAGGTCCAAGTCCCGGCTGTCCTCTGCCTCCAATGGGGCCAGGGACCTGGCTCCACCAGCTCCGACATGGTTCAACGGCCCATCGGCCCCTGCGACTGACTCTGAGGGCATTGGAGCAGACGTCAAGCCCCACCCTTGCCCAGTCCCACACCTGGCACCCAGTTTCCATGATAAGGAACAGCCGTGGCTCTGACCATGGCAGGACTGGGAACCAGTGGGCCTTTGCCAGGCTTATGGCCTGAGGTTTCTGGCCTCTGGGATGTCCCCTGGGAACAGGATGGGGACCTGGCTGCACTCCAGCCTGCCCTTCTCAAGTTTCCTAGGGTGTCCTGCAATGGCCAGATTCGGCAGAGAAGGCAGCCAGCCCCCTTTTTTCCTCACGGATTCCTGGTCAGTATGTGAATCCTGATGAATGTCCACTACCTGCTGGCCCCATGCTGGGGCCTGGTGTCCAACACAGGCAGAGACACCTGGGGACAGCCACACTGGCGGGGGGTTAGGGCCTGGGAGGAGCAGGGCAGCCTCTTCAGATGGGCTTGGGGTGGCCTTGGGAGCTGGCCCCAAGGGAGGCCTGCAGGTGCAGCAGCCGGGAGGCGGAGAGCTGAGTGGGTCGGTGCCTGAGAGGGCTGCGGTGGGCAGCTCACCAGCAAAGGGAGCCCAAAGGGCCTGGGGGAGAAGTGGGCAGCTCAGGGCGAGGAGGTGGGGCCGGGATGCTGACCAGTGTGGATGGAGACGCAGCTGGGTGCACCAGCCTGGTTTGACTGGGAAGGGAGGCGCAGGTGTGGGGGAGAGAAGTTGGACATTGGAGGTGCTGTCCGGGAAAGGGGCTGTCTGCAGGCTCTCTGCTCCCTCTCGTGGCCTGGCCTGCCTCTATACCACCCGAGGCCTCCCTGCCTTGCAGCCCCCGCCTCCCCAGCAGGGCCAGAAGCTGCCTGCCTGGTCCTCCCCTCAGCCCTCTGAGGACAGGAGAGTCCATGAAGGGGCAGAGAAGACCACCCCGTCTCTGGATATGCAGTGGCCTGTGCTGCCGCCCCGGAGTGGGGTATGCCATTCTCCCAGCTTGAGCTGTCGTGGAAAGGGCCACCCCACTTCCAGATGACAGGGCTCTGCCTTGTCTGAGATGCTCAGCAAAACCCCCATGTGTGCTCCTTGCCTTGACTCACTTAGGGCCAGGGGGCCTGGCCTGGCCATGCAGTATGCATGCCCACCGCAGTGCCACCGCCACCAGGAATTCAGGTGCTGCCAAAGCTGTGCCAAGAAAGCCCCAGCCCAGGGGGCTCCCCCAGATCAACGAGAGTGGCAAGGACGGGGGCTCCCCCAGAGGAACGAGAGTGGCAAGGACAGGGGCACCCCCAGAGGAACGAGAGTGGCAAGGACAGGACAGAGTGTAGCTGTGAAGACATCGTCGGGCCACTCCGTGGAAGTTTGAGGCAAGCCCTTGGGGGTCACCTGGCCATGGAGGGCCCACGCGTGGCCTGTCTTTCTTTGCCACCTGGGTAGGTTGGTGATGGGACCACACCAGCAGTGAGCATCACATTGTCTCAACACAGCAACCGAGTGAGGGGAGGAGGCACGGCTCCTCCTTGGGTGCCTCCCTCTCTTTGGGAGAAAAACCCTTATTGGAAGCTCCCAGAATGTGTCTGCTCAGGTCCTGTGGTCCAGAGCTTGTTCCATGACAATCTGTATACTTCCGCTGGCAGGAGAAGTGGGTGCCATGACTGGCTGCCCCCCACAGGTGAGTCCGTGGTATCAGGAATGCAGCAGAAGACACGAGACTCCTGGGTCTGAGACAAAGGGCTTTGTTTCTCAGCACAAGCTTCAGCTGTGGCTCCTCTTGCCCATAATCCCATGGGGGTGATGGGAGTGCCTGGTGATCCAGCACACACAGCTGACGGCAGCCCACCCTCCCTCTGCCTTTACCCAGGAGGCCCCCAACGTGACATCAGAAATACTCTGCAACTTGGCCCAGTTTCACATTCTGCAAAAGCTGCGAACTTGCAAATTGCCTTTGATCATGTAAGACCCATCATGGTGATCAATTCCTTTCTACATAACGCCAGCACATATTTAACCCCCCACACAGAGCAGCATCCGGTTTAGCCTGCATGCCAGCAATCCAGCCTCCAGCTCTGTCTCACCCAGCACGTGTCAGCAATTCTCTTCCTAGGTGATTCCAGCAGCACAGCCTGGCAGCCCCTGAGTCCTCGGGAAGTTCTGCAGCTCGGCTCACCCGGGGCCGTGCTGGCAAAGCCCCAGCCACTCTCCTGTACTGCAGAGAGTGGGAACGTGTCCCCCTCCAGCCCCCTGGAGCAGTAGGGCTGGGAGCTGGGTCAGACCTGCCTCCACCTGCTTGTGGGGAGACACGTGAGAGTCTAATCACATGACAGACGCAGGATCAGTCACCCAAAAAGATAAAAAGTACTCGAACTTCTGACTCTTCATCTTCCTTCCGGAGCACGCTCACATTTGCTATAGGAAAACAGCCTCATGATAATAAAAACCCAATTTAGCGAAATTGAACTCACTCATCTTAAGCAATAAGAAAGCCAAACATACCTGATTTGTTTTATGCAGTAATTGGTAACTGCAGAGGGAAAAGTTGGGAGAATCGCTGCCAGTGAGGAATGGTGGCCTGGGCTGGCCGGGGCAGAGGCTGCAAAGCCACATTCCCACCCCGGCTGAAACACCGGCGACTTCATTTGCTGTAAACACAAGGCAACTGCCGTTTAACCAGAGAAAGACGAAGGGAAAAAACTCCCCCCAGTCAGAGAATGTCAGGGAGGCCTCTGTTCTTGGGGCTCAGCCTGCACTGGGTGTGAGGGCCGAGGGCGCAGAGGGTTAAGAGGTGGGTGAGGAGAGGGTAGAAAAGGCAGTGGGCAGGTGGGGGGAACACCAGAGGGAGGCAGACGGGGGCAGGAGGAGGAAGGGGCCTGGGTGCCAGAGGGACGTCAAGACAGAGGGGGATGTGAGCGGGAGTGCTGCTGACACAGGGCAGCCCCCAGCCCGTGCCCCCGCCAGCCTACATTGGGACGGGGCCCCAGAGTTCCCCGGGACCGTGCTGCCTCTCCTCACTCTGTGGCTGATGTGGAATAGACTCTGTCCTCTTGGGGCTGGGGCAGCTGCCGAGGAAGATGTATTAACATCACACTGTCCCCGAGAGAGAAAACCCACAGTGACTGCTGGCTTTGAACGTTTGTGTCCCCTCAAAACTTCTGTTGAAACATAATCCCCAGTGCAAGGGCTGTCCATTTGTGTGGCAGTAACAACACCACAGGGTGGGGAATTAATTTACAAAGAAAAGGCATTTCTTTCTTACAGTTCTGGAGGCCAGGAAGTCCAAGACCAAGGGGCTGGCTCTGGCGAGGGCCTTCGTGCTGCACCAGCTCGTGGCGGAAGACGCAGGGGCAGGAGAGGGTGAGAGACAGAGAGGGCCCAGCTTGCTGCCCTAACTGCCTGCTGTGCAACTAGAAACCACCCCTAGATAAGGATGTTAACCCTTCCACGAGGGTGGAGCCTGCCTGGCCTTATCACCTCTTAACGTCCCCACTTCTTCTTTTTTTTTTTTTTTGAGACAGAATCTTGCTCTGTCACCAGCCTGGAGTGCAGTGGCGTGATCTCAGCTCCCCAACCTCTGCCTCCTGGGTTCAAGCAATTCTCCTGCCTCAGCCTCCTGAGTAGCTGGGATTACAGGCGCGCACCACCACACCCAGCTACTTTTTGTATTTTTAGTGGAGACGGGGACGGGTTTTCACCATATTGGCCAGGATGGTCTCGATCTCCTGACCTCGTGATCCACCTGCTTCAGCCTCCCAAAGTGCTGGGATTACAGGCATGAGCTATTGCGCCTGGGCCCCCACCTCTTAATACTGCCACAGTGGCAGTAAATTTCCACGTGAATTCTGGAGGGGAGACTCAAACCATAGCACACGCTAGGATGATGGTGGTGCTTGTCAACGTGGACATCCATTCCCCTCCCGGGTGAGTCTGGGCAGGTGGTCCAGCTGCCAGGACACAGGACCCTCCTGCCTGTGCTCCCTGGGTCCTGGGTGCGAGTCTGACTCTCACAGGTCAGGCTGTGCCATCAGGTCTCAGCTGCAGCACAGACAGGGCGGAGGAGGTTGACGGGGGACGCTTTTGGGGTCTCTTTGGGATGAGTCCCAGGAACTGTCACAGGGCACCTGCCTACACCCTGCTGCCCAGAACTTAGACCTGCCAGGGCCCTGAGCCAGGAAAAGGGACCTGCCTTTGTGTGCCACATGCCCAGGTGAGGTTCTTTCGCTGTGAAGAAGGGGAGCCATGCTGTATTGCTCTCCGTAACTGTACTGGATTTTTCAGTGTTCTCCTCCCAAGCACCCGCCCTAACCTGCATCCTCCCCAGCGGGCCAAGAGCCCCAGAGCCACCTCCTCACTCCCACATGCTATTGGTGAATCCTCTGGACAAAATGTAATGCTGCAAAAGTTTACAAAATAGAGTCCCCCTTGATAGTCATGGCCGAGAAGGAAAACTCAACGACAAAAGCCATCAACTGGCGAAACCTGATGTGGATGAGCCCCGCCCAGGGTGCACGTCTTTGAGGTCAAATTTATGTGGGGGAGATTTTCTATTCATTTTTTTAAGAGAAACGTTGGGTTTAATGGTAAAGCTTAGCACACCCCAGCACCAGGAATGGCGTGGAGTGAGGTCAGGCAGCAGGGACAGGCAGGTGACCCCCAAGGGGCCTCACGTGGTGGAGGATGAGGGAGATGACCATCAAACAGAAGAAGTCCACGGCTCCAGACAGAGCAAAGCCAGGAATGGCATCGGAGAAGAGCTGCTGCTTGAGACCCGCGTTCCTGGCATAGCCGACCGTCAAGCTGCCCGACATGTTCCGATGCCAGTCCCCGAACCACCCACACCAACGGGCGTGCCCCAACACCAGTAAACTTGGCGTCAGTGTCAGTGTCCCGGGAGACAGCGCTGGTCTGCAGCGCCCATCTGGCCACCTGGCACGGGGAGCTGTTGTAGAAGGCTGCGGAGATGAATTCTCTGGGCTGTTCAAGAAGGAGGCAGACACGGGCCTGATGAGGCCCCTGGTACAACAGCAGAGCAGAGCTGGAGAGACGAGTAGGCCCCGGGGCCTGCGTGTTCTCAGGCTGCACCCCCCACTGCCCTGCAGCCCTGCTGGCCCACGGCACTCACCCTGCTCAAGGTGACTCAAGGTGACCGACTCACTTTTACTCATTGTTTATGAAATAAGCTTACTGTGGAGATCATCGGAAATATGCAGCAAAGTGTGTGAACTTGAGGAAGCCTTGCTCCCGGCCTCATGAGCATCCGCCCAGGGGTGCTTTCCCCGAGAGCTGCAGTGAACTTCCCAGGCTGCCGTGGGAAGTTGTACAGAAGTGGCTGGTGGTCCTGGAGGGGTGGTGAGGCGGGTGGGGCTGTGCATGGGATGCCAAGTCCACAGTGTCGGGAGGCCGTGTTCACTGCAGGACCCTCATGGCAGGTGAGATGCCAAGTCCACCGTGCCGGGAGGCCGTGTTCACTGCAGGACCCACATGGCAGGTGCGATGCCAAGTCCACAGTGCCGGGAGGCCATGTTCACTGCAGGACCCACACGGCAGGTGCGCTGGTCTCCCCTCTGAAACTGTGGTGCACCTGAGTGAGCCCTGCCCCCTCGGGGTATGTCTGTGATGCCTCCTAGGAGGAGAGGCTCCACACCTGCAGGGACACAGATATCACATAGGTGCACTGGGTGGAGCGTGATGCAGGGAGGTTGGGGCAGGGACACACGGAGAGACCCCACCCAGCAGGGTAGGCCTCACCAAGTGATGTTATGCTGGGACTGGGCCATGGGCAAGGCTGGCCTGTAGGTGGGGCAGACATATTCCTGGCAGGTGGGACTGCCCACAAAGCTCACCTCCTTGAGAACCCCACCTGGCTGGAGCAGGCAGGAGTCTCTGGACCTTCGAGCCATTGGAGCCTGCAGTGTCATCAGAGGGCCACAAGGTGGCTCCCAAGTCTGGCTCTGGGTCCCTGAGAGGAGGGAGCCACTGGGACCGGCTGTGAGATCGGGTCCTGATAGTGGGGTCCCGACCCCGACTCCACAGGGCCCTGCCGGGACAAAGGCTGAGCCTGCCCTAGCCCCAGGCTGGGCTGATGTTCCTGACCAGAACCCGAGCCCGATTCTGCTCACCGAACACTCATTTGCTCCCTTGCCTCTGCCTGCCTTGGCAGCGAGGAGGGCCTGGCCAGTGGATGTGTGTCACCTCCCGTGTCATCTGTGTGTCACCTCCTGCATCACCTCTGTGTCACCTCCTGCCTCACCTGCATCATCTCGCGTGTCACCTTTCATGTCATCTCCATACCACCTCCATGTCACCTCCATGTCACCATACCACCTCGAGGCTACCTCCATATCACCTCCATGTCACCTCCCACATCACCTCTGTCACCTCCTGCCTCACCTGCATCATCTCGTGTCACCTCCATGTCACTTTCATACCACCTCGATGTCACCTCCGTGTCACCTCCCACATCACCTCTGTGTCACCTTCTATCTTACCTGCATCCTCTCACATGTCACCTCCATGTCGCCTCCGTATCACCTCTTGCATCACCTCTGTGTCACCTCCCACCTCACCTGTATAATCTCACTTGTCACCTCCATGTCACTTCTATGTCAATGCAGACTGACCTTGGCTTTCCCTGGGTCACTCTTGGGCCGAGGCCCTGACAGCCTGGCCCGGTCGAAGCTCCCTAGCTTATGTCACTCACTATTGTCCAGAGCCCAGCCTCACAGTGACATCTGCTGCAAGAAGCCTGGCACTCTATCCTGCTTCTGTTCAGGAATGAGGGACGCTGACTTGGTCTCTTTTATCAACACATTACAAACGTCACCGTGACTTACAAAGGATTTCTGAGGGCTGGGTGCTGTGGCTCATGCCTGCAATCCCAGCACTTTGGGAAGCTGAGGTGGGAAGATCGCTTGAGCCTAGGAGTTTGAGACCAGCCTGGGCAACATAGTGAGACCTCGTCTCTACAAAAAGTTTTAAAAATTAGCCAGGCGTGGTGGTGCATGCCTGTGGTCCTAGCTACTCAGGAGGCTGAGGCAGGAGGATCGCCTGAGCCCAGGAGGTCAAGGCTGCAGAGAGCAGAGATGGTGCCACTGCACTCCACCCTGGGCAACAAAGCAAGACCTTGTCTCAAAACCCCCCATGAAATCCCCCAAAACAAATAAAAACCCCTAGATTTCAAAGAATTAAATTTATTTATCCAAGACAAAGCAGTTCTGCACAGGCACACTTCACACTTGGAAATTCTCTGCTTTCCCCACTAGGCTGAGTGGGTCTGCGGCAGCTGATGGTGCTTACTGGATCCAGTTTCTAGCAAATCTGAATTGTGACAGCTTCAGAACTGGCCCAGATGATCAATTTTCATGTAAGTTGAGGTGTCCTTAGTTTTTAGGTGATTTGATAATACTTTTTTTCTATTAACATTTTACGATGATACATAATATAGAAATAATCTATGTAAAATGATGTCCATACATTAACGCACATACAGCCCAGCTTCAGAAACAGAACATGAGCGCTTTTAGTCCTGCCAGGAGCAAAGAAAGTTAATAGAAAATCAACTCTAGGCCAGATGCAGTGGCTCACAGCTGTAATCCCAGCACACTGGAAAGCCAAAGTGGGTAGGACACCTGAGGTCAGGAGTTCGAGACCAGCCTGGCCAACGTGGTGAAACCCCATCTCTACTAAAAATACAAAAATTATCTGGGCGTGCTCGCACACGCCTGTAGCCCCAGCTACTCGGGAGGCTGAGGCAGGAGAATTGTTTGAATCCAGGAGGTGGAGGTGGCAGTGAGCCGAGATCACACCACTGCACTTCAGCCTGGGCAACAAGAGCGAGACTCCATCTAAGAAAAAAAAAAAAAATCAACTCTGGGCCAGGTGTGGTGGCTCATCCCCATAATTCTAGCACTTTGGGAGGCTGAGGCGGGAGGATCCCTTGAGCCGCGAGGATCCCTTGAGCCGCAAGGATCCCTTGAGCTGCCCAGACTTCCTGTCGCTACAAAAAATTTAAAAAATTAGCAGGCCATAGTGGTGTGCACCTGTAGTCTCAGCTACTTGGGAGGCTGAGGTGAGAGGCTCTCTTGAGCCCAGGAGGCCGAGGCTGCAATGAGCTATGATCGCACTACTGTACTCTAGCCTGGGTGACAGAGCAAGACCCTATCTCAAAAAAATAAAAAAAATTACCCTGGAGAACCTGCGTGCGTGGGAAGCCACATAGATTGCAGGGGCAAACGCTTGGAGCCGCAGAGCCCTGGGCAGGCTGAGTGCTGTCTTGGCCCCCTGTGGGGTGAGGGCTGCAGCCTGGGGAGGAGGCGCTGGGGAGGCGGAGGGAACCCTCAGGAACCATCTCTCTGCCTTCTGCTCTCACGACTGATCCTTTCTTGGTGACACTTGGGGGGGCAGCCGGGCTTCTGCCACTGGCATCCTGTGGGTGCTTTCACCATGTTGGCAGGGTGGTCTTGATCTCCTGACCTCGTGATCCACCTGTCTCGGCAACCCTGTGGGGAGGAGCTGGGAACCAGTGGGCAGCGCGGCTGGGGGCTCCAACTGTTGGGCTCCGTCAGGCTCCGTCAGGCTCCGCCAGTCAGGCTCCGTCCGGCTCTGTCAGGCTCCGTCCGTGAGTCAGGCTCCGTCAGGCTCCGCCAGTCAGGCCATGTCAGACTACGTCCGTCAGGCTCCACCAGTCAGTCAGGCTCCGTCAGGCTCCGTCAGTCAGGCTCTGTCAGGCTCCGTCAGTCAGGCTCCGTCAGGTTCCGTCAGGCTACATCAGTCAGTCTCTGCCAGTCAGTCAGGCTCCGTCAGGCTACGTCTGTCAAGCTCTGTCAGTCAGGCTCCGTCAGACTCCGTTAGTCAGGCTCCGTCAGGCTACGTCCCTCAGGTAGGCTCCGTCAGGCTGTCAGGCTCCGTCAGGCT